>PVHP010036318.1:0-11854 GCA_004024765.1 Zapus hudsonius | reverse complement strand
ATAGCCTATAATGAGATGAACATGAAGAATCACTGTATGTTCTCAGAGTTACCACACAAACTAAATTCCATACTAAGCAAAAACACTGCCTATTACTGGGATAATGAGAAAAAGGCAACCCGCAGACCAGACAGCAGGGCTCAACCGTAAAGTCTGAAGCAGGGCCAAATGTTTGCCTAACAGAGGCCAGAGTACACAGAAGTAACCCTGGGTCTGTTTTGATGTCAGCTACTTAACCACACAATCACTGTTCTTCCCTTCTTAGAGCACACACACAGCCCCAAACCATAAATTATGACGTATGGCTTAAAAAAACGTAGAGGGAGCCAGGCATGGTGGTTCACACCTTTATCCCAGCACTTGGGAGGCAGAAGCAGGAAGATCACTGTGAGTTCCAGGTAAGCCTGAGACTACATTGTGAATTTCAGGTCCGCCTGGGCTAAAGTGAGATCTTACCTTGACAAGACAAAAACAACAACAAAAAAACAAACAAACAAACAAAAACCAACTAACCAAACAAAAAGTAGTTATTTCACAGTTTATATACATACTCTCTGACATTAGAATAGAATAAACAAAGAGTAATGATTATCAAGGCTACTTTCCCCCCCCCCCCCAGGTAGGGTCTCGCTCTAGCCCAGGCTGACCTGGAATTCACTATGTAGTCTCAGGGTGGCCTTGAACTCATGGTGATCCTCCTACCTCTGCCTCCCAAGTGCTGGGATTAAAGGCATGCGCCACCACGCCCGGCTTTCTGTGCTGATATTCTTTTTTTTATATTTTATTTATTATTTATTCATTTTCAAGCAGAGAGAGAGAGCACGCACACACCAGGGCCACCACCTTGTGGGTCTGGCTTATGTGGGTCCTGGGGAATTGAACTGGGGGCCTTAGGCACTGGAGGCCAAACAAAAACCCTAGAGGCCTAAAAAACATCTAAAGTATCTGTACGTGGTTCTTCTTATGATTAACTTGAAGACTGATTTGGTACTCTAGATCTTATTGCAGGAAATCTTATTAAAAATAAAAAAAGACCCCTACCGACTAACAATTCAGGTAAAGACTCTGGGATGGCCAGAAAGCAAGAAAGCAGAGGAAAGTAGAGAAATCACTGCAGAACAGTTCTATTTTCCTTTGAATGAAGGGGAAGTGAAAGGAGATACTATGCTTTGAAACACAATACAGTAAGCAGGAGAAAATCTGGCATTGAAACACTAAAAGCAGGGCTGGAGAGATGGCTTAGCAGCTAAGTAAATGGCCTGCAAAGAAGAAGGACCTGAGTTCAATTCCCCGGTGCCCATGTAAAGCCAGATGCACAAGGTGGCACATGCATCTGGAGTTTGTTTACAGTGGATGGAGGCCCATTCTCTTTCTGCCCCTCTCTAATAAAAAAAAAAAAAATTTAAATACTAAAAAGCAGAAGTATAAGGCTAAGGCAGAAGAATCATCCAAGAGTTAGATGCCAGCCTGGGCTACAAATTAAATTTCAGGCTAGCCTGTGCCACAGAGTACCCCCCCAAAAAAACAAAACAAAACAAAAAACAGAACTTAGCTAGGTGTGATGGCACAGCCCCTTTAATCCCAGCACCAGGGAGGCAAAGGTAGGATTGCTATGAGTTCGAGGCCACCCTGAGACTACACAATGAATTCCAGGCTAGCCTGGACTAGAGCAAGTCTCTATCTCAACACAAGAACAACAACAACAAAATATAGAATGACAAATCTTACAGACTAAATGAGAATGAGCTCAAAAAGCTGTATTAATTCTGGGTATCAAAGAAGTCTGCAAAGTATTTTGACATAACTTCTAAGTTGAAGCAATACTGTAGGATCTGTTGGATATATGTTAACATAGATCCTAGCCAGGTGTGGTGACGCTCGCCTTTAATCCCAACACTCGGGAGGCAGAGGTAGGAGGCTCGCCGTGAGTTCAAGGCCACCCTGAGACTACATAGTGAATTCCAGGTCAGCTGGGCTAGAGTAAGACCCTACCTCGAAAAACAAAAAACAAAAAACTAGATCCTGAAGAAATGACATGGATGTCATTCATAAAAAACAAACAAAAAAAATAGAAAAAACAAACAAACAAGCAAATAAAAAGTTTTTTTGTGAGGCTGGAGAGATGGCTCAGCAGTTAAGGCATTTGCCTCCAGTGCCTAAGGCTCCTGGTTCAATTCCCCAGTACCCACATAAGCCAGACCCACAAGGTGGTGGCCCTGGTACTTTCTCTCTCTCTCTCTCTCTCTCTCTCTCTCTCTCTCTCTCTCTTTCTCTGTATCTCTCTGCTTGAAAATGAATAAACAAAATATTTTTATTTATTTTTAATTTTTATATTTTATTCATTTTCAAGCAGAGAGAGAGAGAGAGAGAGAGAGAGAGAGAGAGAGAGAGAGAGAGAGAGAGAGAGAAAATGCACCAGGGCCACCACCTTGTGGGTCTGGCACATGTGGGACCTGGGGGATTGAACCGGTGGCCTTAGGCACTGGAGGCAAGTGCCTTAACCACTGAGTCATCTCTCCAGCCTAAAACAAAATATTTTTTAAAAAGTTTTTTTTTTTTTCTTGAGACAGAATCTTGATATATAGTCTACAGTGTCCTGGAAATTCACCATGAAGCCCAGGCTGACCTTGGCCTTCAGATACTCATCCTCCTGTTTAGCCTCTCAGGTAAGAGAATCACTGTGAGTTTGGGGCCAGCCTGAGATGACATAGTGAATTCCAGGTCAGCCTAGGCTAGAGAAGAGAGACCCTTCCTCGAAAAACCAAACGAACCCCCCCCCCTCAAAAAAAAACAACATAACAACCTTTTGAAATGAGAGATTCTGTTCTCAAGGACAAATTGAACATTCCTAAAGTCTGGAAGGTAGCCTTGGGCAGCAGCAAGCAACAGTGAGCCACCTGCTTGGTTAGTGAAACAAGACATGTGAACATTTCCCTGTTGACTAGGCCTATAAAGTCTGTACTAAGTGACAGACTGCCTGGGGTAAGGAGGCAACCAGTGGGAGGAAGGCCTGGCTACACCTCCAGGTGTAAAAAGGGAAGATCTGCATATTCACTAAGCTAACATAAATCTTTGTGAGAGTGCTAGGTGTGGGAGATGGAGGCAGAAAAATCAGGAGGTTCCAGGTCATCCTTGGCTACATAGGAAGCTTAAGGCCAGTCTGGGCTACATGACACCCTCAGCTCAAAAAAAAAAAGACATAAATTGACAAAAATGAGTGACTTCACCATTCCCTTGATTCACTCAATTGCTGCTTTATTACTTTTTCTTTTATGTCTAACTCAAAATTTCACTTATAATCTAAATCTCCCACATAAAATATAAGGACAGGTATGGAGAATATAGACACAGATTGAATTAACTGGCCAGCACTTATTAAATGACCATCTAAGTACTAGGGCACACATTGTTGAATACCTATGAAGGAGAGAGAATCAACCAGCAAACCCTGCTATGCTCTGTGTGGACTGTAAGACTCCTCCGAAGTGCTTCACTGGATTTCTAGCAGTGAGTTTGTAATGGCTAAACTGCACAAACAGGTATGGACTTACCATCTTCAGTCTCCTGCCACACGATGCCTTCAAGGTTGACGCTGGTTCCAGGTTCACAGGGGCCCAAGCACTCAGGTTCTGTGGCTAGAGCCACATCACACGTGTTGACCCCAACTGATCGGGTACGAACCATGATCTGCTCACAAGGAGATGAGATGTCATTACTGACCACTGGCACCAAAAGGTGCAGTGGCAGCACGGCTGGTGTGGAGACAGGGGACTCCATCTGTGAGAGAAGAGAAATAATTTAGAGGGAAGAATCTTTCCTAGACTTCATCTTTTTTTATTTTTAAAAAATATTTTATTTATTCATTTTCAAGCAGAGAAATAGAGAGAGAGAGAGAGAGAGAGAGAACGCACCAGGGCCACCACCTTGTGGGTCCTGGGGAATTGAACCTGGGGCCTTAGGCACTGGAGGCAAGTGCCTTAACCCCTAAACCATCATCTCTCCAGCCCATTTTTTCTTTTTTTTTTTAAAAAAAGACTCTATTATAATGCTTAAGAGAAGGAAAGAGAGCCGGGCGTGGTGGCGCACGCCTTTAATCCCAGCACAGTGAGTTAGTTCGAGGCCACCCTGAGACTACATAGTGAATTCCAGGTCAGCCTGGACTAGAGCTAGACCCTACCTCAAAAAAAAAAAAAAAAAAAAAAAAAAAAGAAAGAGAGAGAGAGAAGGAAAGAAGGCAAAGCTCCTGTAAAGCAGGAGGGTCCCTGGAAGTGGGGAAACCCTGTATTCATCTACTCCTACATCCTCTGCTGCCCGGCTGCCAGGGCTTTAAACTCCAGACTCTGGTCCTTCAGCTCAAGTTCTACCTCATCACCCCACTACAACTACAACAGTTTAGATGAGACCATCCTGTGCTAGGAGAAGCTCTATTCATTTTTATTTCTTCCTTCATTATTTACTTATTTTTGGCATTTGTTTGTTTGAAACAGCATCTCAATTAGACCAGGCTGGCCTCAACCCTCCTATGCAGGCAAGGATAACCTTTACTTTCTGATCCTCTACCTCTACTTTCTAAATGCTGGGATGATACACATGTGCCATCCTACCAGGCTTTTGTTTCTGAGAGGTCTTAGTCTGTCTGTCACCCACCCAGGCTGGCCCCAAATTCATAGCATTCCTTCTACTTCAACCTCCCAACTCGTGGAATTATAGATGTGAGCTGCCATGTCCAGCTCTATTTTTTTTTTTTTCTGTTCTTTTTTCCAGGTAGTGTCTTGCTGTAGCTCAAACTGACCTGGAATTCACTATGTGGTCATGGTGACCTCGAACTCTTGGCTCGAGAGTGCTGGGTGCACCACCACGCCCCGGTTTATTAATGATTATTCTCATAAACTGAATTTGACTATGTGCTTGATAAAACAACTCTGTATGTGGTGGTGTAAACCTATAAATCCAGTGCTGGGAGATATAGAGAGGGAGGAGGATCATGAGTTCTAAGCCATCCTAATTTACATAACAGTGTCTCAAAAGAAAAACAAAGGGGTTGGAGAGATGGTTCAGTAATGAAGGCCTGGTGACCTGGGTTCCATTCCCCAGTACTCACATAAAGCCAGATGTACAAAGTGACGCATGCATCTGGAGTTTGTTTGCAGTGGCCAGAGGCCTAGTGTGCGTTCTCTTTCTGCTTGCAAATAAATAAAATATTTCATAAATAAAAATACTGAAAAAAAGGGGGCTGGAGAGATGGCTCAGAGGTTAAGGCACTTGTCTCCAGTGCCTAAGGCCCTGGGTTCAATTCCCCAGGTCCCACATAAGCCAGACCCACAAGGTGGTGGCCCTGGTGCTATCTCTATCTCTCCTCTCTCTCTCTGTATCTCTCTGCTTGAAAATGAATACATAAAATATATTAAAAAAATACCAAAAAAAAAAAAAAAAAAAAAAAAAAAAAAAAAAAAAAAAAAAAAAAAAAAAAAAAAAAAAAAAAAAAAAAAAAAAAGAACAAGAACAACAAAGCTGGGCATGGTAGCTCACTAGGGAGACTCAGATAGGAGGTTCAAGGCCAGCCGGGGCTTCATAGTGAGTTCCAGATCAGCTTGAGCTAGAGGGAGACCCTACCTTAAAAAAAAAAAAAAAATTCACCAGAAAGAAAACAAAAACAAAATGAAAGACTTCTATCTTCCCAGCTTCTGAGTTAAGTTCAGCCATGACTATGCTTCCTATCATTCTAGCAAAATACCCAGGCTTAGAGATACCATGATTTCTAATGATCCCAAGAGTTCAAAAGCAGCTTCAGCTGGAGGTAAATTTACTTAAAAGTTATAGGAGGGTTGGGAGCAATCTGATAGGGGTTTCTGAACTTCACAGTAGTAAGTTAATGAGTATGGCACTTTGGAATAGAACAGCAATATCAAATTTGTCTAAGAAACAGAAGCAGGCTGGAGAGATGGTTCAGCAGCTAATGGTGCTTGCTTGCAAAGCCTGATGACCTAGGCTTGATTCCCAAATACCTGTAGTTTGTTTGTGGTAGCAGGAGGCCCTGACACCCCTTTATTTTTCCTCTCTCTCTCCCCCCCTTTCTCTCTTTCTTTTTCTTCCTTCCTTTCTATTGCAGATCAACACTGTTAAGAGTCTACAGCATGCTCATATACTGATTCTGACTAATTCTGGTCCCTGAAGAGAGGCCAAAACAAAACCCTTTATCTATTCTCTCCCCTTCTTCCAACTCTACCTTTTTATAAGATGAAATGGCAATGGAAGCCTGTATAATGAATCTTTTGAATTTATGATAAGTGCCAAAGGCATATTCTGCCCTCTTAAAAATCATGAATTTATAATTGGCAACCTTCTTGTGATGTGGTAGGTCCTTGAAAGACTCTTTAAGAAGCCAGGTGTGGTGGTATAGGCCTTTAATCCCATAACTCTGCAGGCTAAAATAGGAGGATTTCTGTGAGTTCGAAGCCAGCCTGGGGCTACAGAGTTGAGCTAGAGGTCATCGTGGGCTAGAGTGAGACCCTGATTCAACAACCCCCTCAAAAAAATAAAAATTTCACACACAGGTCTGAAAGTAGAAACAAACACAGAAAATGCAAACTGGAATTAAGTGTTGGACTCTGACCCTAATCTTCAAATTCTTTCAGGAACACTGTAAGGAATCCTTGGAATTCACCAGAAGGGGAAATTGGAGACAGAACCTAAGATCATCTTTACTCTCAGCTACCTGGTTTCTGTTCTTTCCTGTGGAAGAGAACTGAAACAAGTAATTTCATAGTCAGCACATGTGTTTCTTTGGCTTAGGATCTGTTCCCTTTTCTGTATTTTCCTTCTGTCAGCAGGTAAATTCTACAAGTTCTTTCTTGGCACAGAGATGGACCTAACCCTTGAGAGTACAGTTTGGCATGTGTGCTCATGCTTGTAATAACTCTAGCACTCTGGAGATGAGGCAGGAGGGTTGCTGGACACTTGAGGCCAGGCTTGAATACAAAATGTGTTTAAGGCAAACCCAGTCTCAACCCCATCCCCAAAGAAAGTTAAACAATACAAAACAAATATTATTCCTTTGAACTTGTTAACTGCTTTTGCTTGCAAGTCCTATTGGCTGCCGTTCCACAATGAATGCTACTTTTGTTCAGGAAGATACGCTAGTATGCTCTAGATAAAGCCAAGTTCCCAGCTCTGCACTAAGAAGTCCAGAAAACAACACCCAAATGTAAGATGGGAACACCTGGAGCTTTCAAGCAGATGTCACAGTAACCCATGCCATAGAACATCTAAAGAGAAGATTAGCTGAAATCAGTGATCACACTAAGAATAACCCAACACACATGAGGAATTAATTAACACATATATCAAAACTAGCCTTCCAAGCCAGGCGTGGTGACACACGTCTTTAATCCCAGCACTCGGGAGGCAGAGGTAGGAGGATTGCTGTGAGTTCAAGGCCAACCTGAGACTACAGAGTGAATTCCAGGTCAGCCTGGGCTAGAGCGAGACCCTACCTCGAAAAAACAAAACAAAACAAAAAACAAACTAGCCTTCCAGAGCAGAGAGAGAAAGAAAGAGAAGAGCAGAGAAAGAGAGAAAGAGAGAGAGAGAGAAGAGAAGAGAAGAGAAGAGAAGAGAAGAGAAGAGAAGAGAAGAGAAGAGAAGAGAAGAGGAGAGAAGAGAAACAGGGTACTGAAAATAAACTCCAGATGGTTGTGTTACTTTGTGCATCTGGCTTTATGTGGGTACTGGGAAAGCAAACTCAGGCCATCAGACTTTACAAAAAAGTGCCTTTAACCACTGAGCCATTTCTCCAGCTCAAGATTAGCATTATTAAGAATTCAGGATCTCTGTATGAGGATGGTTTTGTTTCATTATTTAGTTAATTAATAGACATTTGTGGGGAGCAAAGTGAAGAAATCCACATATGGCTTTGTAACTATTTAGTTTTCTCTTACTTTCCAATAATTTTAGGGCTGGAGAGATAGCTCAGCAGTTAAAGACACTTGCAAAGCCTGACAGCCTGGGTTCGATTCCCCAGTATCCACATAAAGCCAGACGCACAAAGTAGCACATGCATCTGAAGTTCACATGCAGTGGCAAGAGGCCTTTACCACTGAGCCATTTCCCCAGCCCCCACCTTTTCTCTTTTAATGATACTACTTTTCAGTTCACCTTTAAGTACTAGTTTAATAGCATCCATTAAAGATCCTGGGTGCTGATAGGCAGGTGACACCGAAATAAGGACTCAGAGAAGAATAAAGAAAGGCCAAAGTCATTAATCTCTCCACATGAAGTAATTACATACTGACTTCAACTGACTCCCACACATGAAAGGCACTGATGGGAAAAATAGTCAAGGCTGCAACATTATTTCAGGGGTAGAAAATGTGCTAAAGAAATATATGGGACTCACTCTCTTCCTTCTCTATGTTCACAGTCAAAAGGCAGAAGGAAGCCGGGCGTGGTGACGCTGGTCTTTAATCCCAGCACTCGGGAGGCAGAGGTAGGAGGCTCGCCGTGAGTTCAAGGCCACCCTGAGACTACATAGTGAATTCCAGGTCAGCCTGGGCTAGAGTGAGACCCTACCTCGAAAAACCAAAAAAAGGCAGAAGGAAAATTAGTTCTATTGCTAACTACAGTAGTTTTAAGAAAGTTCCTTTTGGGCTGGAGAGATGGCTCAGCGGTTAAGGCACTTGCCTCCAGTGCCTAAGGCCCCGGGTTCAATTCCCCAGGACCCACATAAACCAGACCCACAAGGTGGTGGCCCTGGTGCATTCTCTCTCTCTCTCTCTCTCTCTCTGCTTGAAAATGAATAAATAAAATATTTTTTTAAAAAGGGCTGGAGAAATGGCTCAGCAGCTAAGGCACTTGCCTCCAATGCCTAAGGCCCTGGGTTCAATTCCCCAGTGCTCACATAAGCCAGACCCACAAGGTGGTGCTCTCTCTCTCTGCTTAAAAATGAATAAATATTTTTTAAAAAGTTCCTTTTATCCAAGAATAAAGAGTAAATGTTCCTATTTATTTAAAATGATAATGATTTGTATAGAATATCAAGGTTGGGTGAGGTGGTGTATAACTGTAATCCCAGCAACTGGGAAGCAGAAGCAAGAGGATTAGCCATATAGCAAGCCTGAACTACATGAGACTGTCTCAAAAAACAAACAAACAAACAAACAAAAAAAAAACCCCTAATAATTGAAAGTAATTGATCCTTACTGTTGACAGCGGAAGGAAACCATTCTCCCTAGTATCTGTTTTACAACTTCTGGGACAAATAAGACTTCCCTGAAATTAAGATTTAGTAATTCAGAAATTAAACAAATGATCATCTGAAAGAATTAAAAAACAAAACCTTCAATTAGCCATGAAGCCTTTCTACAGAAAGCTTCCTTGCCATTGCCATCTAAGCTAATAGTTGTAAGACTTAAAAGCAGAGGCTGGACAGATTACCCAGAGGTTAAACGCCCTTTTTGTAAAGCCTGAGGGCCTGGATTTGATTCCCCAGTACCCAAGTAAAGCCAGATGCACAAAATGAGAGGTGTCTGGAGTTTGTTTGCAGCAACAGGAAGCCCAAGTGCTCCCATATTCTTTCTCAAATAATTAAAAACAAAACTAATTTGTCTAACTTGCACATAAGACTCATGAGGTTGATGAGAAATATCGGGTGATTCTGATAGAGGGCATTCTAGCTAAGAAAGCATGTACAACAGCAGAGCTGTTTTCTAGAAAACACATTTATACATTTTATAGATCGCTTCTAGGCCTTTGGCTAAGATCAAAGTATACACATTCTTTTTTCTTTCAATTTTTTTTTTCCTGGTAGGGTCTCACTCTAGCCCCAGGCTCAACTTGAACACTTGGCAACCAATCCTCCAACCTTCACCTCTAACCTGCTGGGATTAAAGGCATGGGCCACCATGCCTGGCACAAATGTACGTGTACATACATACACACACACACACACACACACACACACACACACACACACACACACACACACACTTATTATTTTTTCCAAGGAGGGTCTCACTCTAAACCAGGCTGATCTGGAATTTACTATGTAGTCTCAGGGTGGCTTCGAAACTCACGGTGATCCTCCTACCTCAGCCTCCTGAATTAAAGGTGTGCACACCCACATCTGGCAGAGCATTCATGCTTTATGTCATGTATAGATCTCCCAAAATATCATAGTGGAAGAAACTTAAAAGATCTCACAAGTAACAATGTTTCTGAGCCTCAGTTTCTTTTAAAAATATTTTTATTGATAATTTATTTGCAAGCTGAGAGAGGGAGGATGAGGGGGAGAATTTGTGTGCCAGGTCCTCTTGCAACTGCAAACAAAACTTCAGATACATGTACCACTTTGTGCATCTGGCTTTAAGTGGGTACTGGGGAATAGAACCTGGTCATAAGGCTTGGCAAACAAGCACTCTTAACCACTGAGCCATCTCTCCAGCCATTAGTTTTTTTTTGTTTTTTTTTAAATAAAACAAAAACATGTCTGGCCCAGGTTCACTTTTCATCATGCCTTCTCCCTCCTTTCTCTTCTGCTAGAGGAATTTTTTTCCTATAGGAAATTGTTTCCCCAGCCACAGTTTCCCCACAGAAATGGGCCCTGGTCTACCCCATCTGCACTGTACAGTTTCTCCACAGGTTTTAGATTCTTTCTTCCTTGGGTACTTGGGTAAGCTAGAAGGACTAATTAAATCTCCAGCTGCCAGAGACTGCTTTGTCTGACATGTAAAGAAACTTGCCTGAGGATAGTGGCAATTCGGGAAGAAGCAGTATTAATAGGGACACCAGCATGCCAGAATCCCAATGACATTATTTGATCCCTTGCTTGAAACTAGTAAACTCCATTCCTGGGGATGTACAAAACTGATGGCTTGAAACTAGTTTCAGCCAAGTTTCTATCACAACCGAAAATGTATGAACCATCACAACCCTCACAAGTTAATACACATACTTTATTTATTTTAATTAGGTTATAATGAAGATGTTGAATAAGACTGAACTAAAGGCATTCCTGTGGTACATCAACCCATCCTAGCTGATAAGCATCTAATAATCATACTCTCTAAACACAGCTCTTCAGCAAGCTGTAAAATCACCCAAGTGTGTGGCCATCTAGTTCCAATTCATCGACATGTCATCTCTAACATCACAGAAGGCTTTTCAAACACCTGACAAAAATCAAAGCACTTAGCCGGGCGTGGTGGCACATGCCTTTAATCCCAGCACTTGGAAGGCTGAGGTAGGAGGATTGCTGTGAGTTCAAGGCCACCCTGAGACTACATAGTGAATTCCAGGTCAACCTGGACTACACTCCTCCCTCAAAAAAAAAAAAAAAAAAAAAAAAAAAAAAAAAAAAAAAAAAAAAAAAAAAAAAAAAAAAAAAAAAAAAAAAAAAAGAAAGAAAAATCAAAGCACTTATTCCACCCACTTATCAACCGCCTGGGGTAAAGGAAGAGGAAGGAGAAAGTAGTTTAGTATGTCTTGCTTTAGAACTAAATTTAGCTCCTAGTTTAACATTCTTTTTCTGGATTCCTCCTTATTCAGCAACATCAAATACTTATGATGGTGTAAGCACTATAGCACGATCAATGATGAATATAGGGCTCAGGCTGTAGCTCAGTGGTAGAACACTTGCCTAGCCCATGAAAGCACTGGGAAACAAAGCACGTGAATATAACCTGATCACTGTTCCTAGGTCAGGTATGGGAAACAAACATGAACAAGCAGTTAAAGACAAGCATCAGGGCTGGAGAGATGGCTCAGCCGTTAAGGCACTTGCCTCTAGTGCCTAAGGCTCCTGGTTCAATTCCCCAGTACCCACATAAGCCAGACCCACAAGGTGGTGGCCCTGGTGCTC
>PVHP010036317.1:0-17987 GCA_004024765.1 Zapus hudsonius | reverse complement strand
GCCAGCGAGCGGGTGCAGCTGCTGCACACCCAGGTGGGTATGATAGAATAGTAAAATATATACATGTAGGCACGAAGAGGAAATTCTTGCTTGTATCTCAGCACTGTTTAGAAAGTTTATTCATAATGTATTTTGGAGCCTTAAATTTAAAGCATTTAACTTGGGACTGATAATATTTTTGTTTATCTGCACAATAACATTCAGACTGGATTGTCTTTTAAAAATGTATAGATTCAGATATTTTATGCAGAGGAAGGATGATACTTAATAATTACTGTACAAGTTAATTAAGATATATGCATCCTAATTTTACATTTCACTATTTAATATTTTAACCAGAACACCAGCCTGATCAACACCAAGAAGAAGCTGGAGACAGACATTTCCCAGATCCAGGGAGAGATGGAGGACATTGTCCAGGAGGCCCGCAATGCAGAGGAGAAGGCCAAGAAGGCCATCACCGACGTGAGTGGAGAGCAACACCGTGCTGGGCAGACCTGAACCCAGCAGCGCCCTCTGGACTCTTAACCACTCTGTTTCCCTGCTCACCAGGCCGCCATGATGGCGGAGGAGCTGAAGAAGGAGCAGGACACCAGCGCCCACCTGGAGCGCATGAAGAAGAACATGGAGCAGACGGTGAAGGACCTGCAGCACCGCCTGGACGAGGCCGAGCAGCTGGCACTGAAGGGCGGCAAGAAGCAGATCCAGAAACTGGAGGCCAGGGTGGGTATCCATGGGGGGAGGCCAGGGTGGGTGTCTACAGGGGGAGGCCAGGGTAGGTGTCCATGGGGGGAGGACAGGGTGGGTGTCCACGGGGGGAGGCCAGAGTGGGTGTCTCCTGGGGGATGCCATGGTGGATGTCCACGGGGGGAGACCAGATGGGTCCTCTGATCAGCATGTATCCCTCCATCTTCACAACCCATCACATGACTTTGAATACCTTATGGGATATCCTGAGATGAAGGGCAGATATTCTCTGGCCTGTGAGCTTATGATGGTGCAGTTTGACTAGGGAATCAAAAACTACAGGTGTAGCTAATTCAAGGAGAAGGTGGGTCCCTCAAAGAAGAAGATAGTCAATGAGTCATTGATCCATTGAAGGGATCATAGCAAATGCTTTTGAAATGGGGGCTGGGGAGATTGCTCAGTGGTTAAAGTACTTGTTGCAGCAGGTTGAGTTTCTGCATTTGGATGCCTAGAACCCATGTAAAATGCCAGACAGTAGCTAGCATCTGTGGTCACAACAAGCCTATGGCAGGATGGCAAGAAAAGACTAGAAACTTCCTGGAAGCTCATGGGCCAGCTAGCCTGGCAGTCCAGCTGCAAACACAAAAAGATGGTGCCTCAAACAAGGTGGAAGGTGTCCTCCGAGCACCACCACATGGTGCCATGTGGCATGTAGGTACCTGCGCTCACACACGGGCACACATTTTTGCAGGTTCGTGAACTTGAAGCAGAAGTTGAAGGCGAACAGAAGCGCAATGTTGAAACTGTCAAGGGTCTGCGCAAACACGAGAGAAGAGTGAAGGAACTCACTTACCAGGTAAGGAATGTGGCCTAATTAGGTTCTTATAAGACATTAAAAAAAAAACTCTTGTAGAAAAATGATCTGGACTTTCTAGAAACTCACTCTTTACCATCTTTCAGACTGAGGAAGACCGCAAGAACATTCTCAGGCTCCAGGACCTCGTGGACAAGCTCCAAGCCAAGGTGAAGGCGTACAAAAGACAAGCTGAAGAAGCGGTGAGTTCAGACCCCCATGGTGATTGGAAGGTCTCCGTCTCTGAAATGACTGGGTCAGAGTTGTTAAAGGAGTGAAAGAAGAGATGAATAATGTGAGATCCATGGAAAATGGCTGAGTGAAGGTCTGAGAACATGAAGAAACCAGTCACTTGATCATCAGCTAGTGAGAAGTATTGTAGGAAGAGTGAGGTTGGGGTGTCGCTTTTAGCACCCATGGGGCTCTGGGTTCAACTATAAGCAGCACACCAAACCAAACCAAAACATCAATCACAATATCCTAGGGAGGGGACCTGAAAATACCAAGTTTGGAAGAGAGTGTTACAAACGGGGCCTGAGAGCTGTGTAGAAGGCAGATCACAGGCTCTTCTAGGCTCTGATGAGAAGCCTGCATTTTAGAATCAGTACAATGGGGCTCTGGAAACCAGAGGAGGGTTTGTATCTGCACCAGTCTTGACCTGATTTATATTTTTGAAAGATTATCCTGGCTACTGTGTAGAGAACAGATTGTTGGATAACCCAGTAAGCGCAGGAAGACATTAGGAAGTTAGTTTTGCAGGTGGCTCTGTGGCTTGCATGAGGATAGGAATAGAGCAAAGAGAAGAGATTCTAGGGTAGAAACTCTAAGATACGGCCATAGGCAGCACTTGGAGGTAAAGGGAAGTAAATCAAGCTAGTCAACACTCTGATGTGAGTAACCAGGTGGACTGAATGAATACCGATCACTAAGATGGGAAGCTCAGGGAAATCCAGTGATCCAGGGGAGATGGAAATAGAAATTCCATTTTGATTACATTATAGTGGAGTTATAAAAGTCTGGCAGTCAGAAGACTCAGTAATACTCAAACTACTAGATTTTCTCATATTCACATCCCATGGTTTATCAGAAATCATGAACAAGTGTCACCCTCCTCTATATAAATGTGCATATCTACTGATTGCGAAGGAGTTCCTCTGTTCATTGATTGCTCTTATTTCCTGCTGAGAACCGAGACAAAGAGAAGTAGGTGAGGGCAGGATATAGGGGGAGAACAGAAAAGCACACAGCTGTGCACACCCACACCACATCTTAACAAACACCTTTCTCTAGATCTCACTTTCCTCTTCTTAAGAGGAGGGCTTTTTTGAGCCATACTATTTTAAGTGATTCTAAGATTCACAAATGTTCCACATTTTGGAAGGGTTCTTAATGAGACTTCTTTTAAAAAAAAACACATGATTACCGGAGCTGGCCTCCTCTGCAAATTCATTGCTATATATTCAAGCATAAACAAGGAAATCAGACCATTTTAGAAAACAATAAACTTGTTTAATTTCTAAATTACAATTAAGTGGGAATAATTTAGACTTAAGTGGCAATAATCTACATTCAAGGTTAGTTGTCTGGTATAATGTAGATTGCCCACCTGCATTTTTAAAAGGTCTGGTTCCGTTCTCAGGCTCCTAGAAAAATAAACAGACAGACAGACAAAAAGGAGCCTGGGAACCTGGCATGTTTAGTAGTAGGTCTAAAGTTTTTCTAAAACTCTAGACACAAGTGGTATCTGTCATTATCTATGAGATTAAGGAACATAAGGAGAGTTAATGCAACAAAAAAATTAAATCGCTTCTCTAGGCTTTCAAAATTTACTCAAGCGAATCGTTTTTAAGTAAAAAGATATTCAAGATCCACCAACCAAAGACGCTAGGACACTTTTTCTTTTCTCATAAATGCCTTCCCACTCACAGGAGGAACAATCCAACGTCAACCTTGCCAAGTTCCGCAAGATCCAGCACGAGCTGGAGGAGGCGGAGGAGCGGGCTGACATTGCCGAGTCCCAGGTCAACAAACTCCGGGTGAAGAGCCGAGAAGTTCACACCAAGATCATAAGTGAAGAGTAATTCACTCAAACGCAGGGAAGTGACCAAAGATATGCACAAAATGTGAAAGTCTTTGTCACTCAGTTTTGTATTTATGACTTTTGGAGATAAAAAATTTATCTGCCAAGAACTTGTGACTCTTGCATTTTTCCCTCTGTGTCAATTTGTCTTTTCAATGTACCAAGGAAAGAAAAAAAAATGGGAAAAAGAAACATTTTGCTTCCATTTTGATGACAAGTGCTTAGTCAGCCAGGGTACAGGATCAGTGAGGGCCACCATGCTCTTGCTTGTGGAGAGGGGAAGGCGCTCCGGGCACACACAGGCAGGTTCCTGTTAATGAAGTTATCCATTTTCTCCACAAATGTTAGAAAATTCTCCATGGTAAGATGAAGGAAAAGCAAAAGACCAATTACAAAAATAAGAGCAAAAATTCAAAAGACCTGTTATTAAATATTACTGAAAACAGTTAAAGTATGGATTCTTCACTATCACCATGGGAACCGGTAAACTACAGTGAGGATTCCTCGTGAGAGAGCAGGCTCTGTATGTTTGATGATCTTTTTCTTAAAGTATAACGAATCATCATCTATGGATGTTTAATTGCTTTTTTTATTGCAACTTCTCTTGGGTTAACATGTTAGAATGGTAAAGAGGAATTAAGAATGAATGTATTTCTTGTTTCTCCTATCCTTTGAGACTTCTAGATCTTAGGTCTTCTCACAGTACTTTGATAGCATTTGAGTTGAATAACATATATATTTACTATATAATGTTGCATAAATAGATACTATATGATGTTGCATAGATAAGTATCTGTTCTCTAATATCATTATTTTATATTTGGATTTTTAAAAATATTGTCTTTGCTAGAGTGCTATGATTATCACCGTCATTATCATTGTAAGTACCACAGGTTTACACATCCAGAAATTAGAATAAGCCCTTTATCTAGGTCCATTTTAGTAGACAGTGAATAAATTAAATAGC
Source organism: Zapus hudsonius (assembly GCA_004024765.1). Classification (NCBI taxonomy): domain Eukaryota; kingdom Metazoa; phylum Chordata; class Mammalia; order Rodentia; family Dipodidae; genus Zapus; species Zapus hudsonius. The sequence continues at coordinate 13,400 of PVHP010036317.1, read as the reverse complement.
AAGTATCTTAAATATCAGGAAAACAACCAGTCCATGAAATTGAGATACAGCCTACTTTAAAGGAATAATATAGAATTAAATGTTTTTAATCTTATCATCTAATAGATTAAATTCTGCCGTCACCCATTTCTGGACCTCAGCTCCTGGCAGGTTCCCCCTGGGTTGTTTTAAATCTTCTGTTCCTCTTTGGAGCCAATGGATAATTATGTTACATCTTGAGGTAGATGTTAAAATAAAGCATGGAATGATATTTCCTTTCAAGCCTTGAAAGGAAATAATTGTTAATTAAGGTTACTGTGCCCCACAAAATTATGTATGAAGATAGGTGGAGAAATAATATTTCAAGATAAGCACAAGTTAATTAACTCATGACAACTGGGCTAGCACTTCAGAAAATTCTTAAAGAAATACATAGAAGAACAGTGTCATACACAAGAACATAGGCAAGAATGACGTTCCATGAAAGCTACTACTATTGTTTGGCTAAATTGGTAGGTTGTGTCCATCAAACTGCCCTCTAAATATTTCTGCTCATGGCCATAGATCAGTGCCTCTCTCACTTCTGGTCAGAGAAGCGTCTTTTTGCAGATAGAGATAACGATTGGGGAGACTTGAAACTAGTGGACGTGTTGAGAATAAATGATTGTGAGTGCTCAGCATTAAAGGAGACATCTCTCTCACATCCACCAAGCTCAGAAAACATTGTAGAACAGGGGACACCAAGAATGTCAAAGCCAGAGGATGAGAAGGAGGGCTCTGGAATGCTGTCTTTCAGACTCAAAGTGACCATTGCATCCATGACCTCACTGTGACTGATATTGCCTGCACAAGACCTGTACAACACAGGGCCCACCAACAGTTCATCATGGCTGAGGAGGCCAAAAATTTGAGAAAATACACCAAAATTTAAAAAGGGACTATTTGAAAAGAAGGGCTTCATTAAGACGGAGTTGGGGGAGAAGAGACACAAGAAGGTAATGGGAGAGGATTATATTCAAAATACATTCTCTACATATAAGAAAATATCAGTTAAAAGTCTTTAAAAAGAACAGGAGTTCTTCCAAGGGAAAGAAGAGAATATATTCCATGAAAAGTAGCAGATGAGCAGAGGACAGGGAAGGAATCCATCATGTCAACCCAAAAACCAGCAAACATCCAACACTACCAGGAGAGGAAGAAAGGAACTATCAAATTAACCAACCAACCAGAACAACAAAAAACAAAAACATAAACAATAGCAAACCCTTATCAATTAGAACCTTGAATGCAAATGGCCTTAACAATTAAAAGACACAAACTAGCAAACTAGATTTTAAAATCATGACCCTGCTGGGCATGGTGGGCGAGAGTGAGACTATCTCAAAAAACAAAACAAAACAGTTGGATACAAAATCAACTTATAGAAAACAGAAGCTTTTATATACTGCTGAGAAAGAAATTAAGAAAAATATCCCATTCACAATAGCCTCAGAAATTTTTAGGAATAAATCAAACAAAAAGGTGAAAAACTGCTACAAGAAAAACTTTAAGACACTGAAATGAGAAATTGAAGAAGATACTAGGTAATGAATATACTTTTATACTCCTGGGTTGGAAAAATTAATATAGTGATAAAGGCCATACTGCCAAAAGAAATCTATAGACTCAATGCAATTCCCATCAAGATTCCTATGACATTCTTCACAGAACTAGAAAAAAAATCCTAAAATTTATATGGCAACACAAATGACCACAAATAGCCAAAGCATTCTAAGCAGAAATAATACTGCCAGAGGTATCACATTACCTACCTCAAACTATACCACAGAGCCATAGTGATAAAGACAGCATGGTACTTCACACACACACACACACACACACACACACACACACACACACACAGAACCAGAGATAAACCACACAGCCACACAGTATTGACATCTAATTTTTTTAAATCTATATTTTTATTGTCCAAAATTAGATACATTGTATTAGTAAATATTATGTTGGTATCCCTGATTCCCTCCCCCTGTCCCCAGTCCACAGTGGGCATACTGGATGGTTCCATGGGGTAGGAGGTTATGGGTAGCACAAGAGGCAGCCAGGCCCCCCCACTTGTGTATTGTTGCTGAGGGGGGCGATGTGTCTGGACATTCTCCCCCACCATGGCTCTTACACTCTTTTCTAAGCCCCCTCTTCTGCTTAGTTCCCTGAGTCATGGTGGGTGAGATTTAACACTGCTTTATTGTTGAGATCTTAAAGGCCTCTGTACTTCTGCTTTAGGTTTTGTTGAAAATTGTTGGTGTCTGTCACGCTGACATATGCTGGGTTGACGGATTAGCTGTACTGATAGATCTCTTGCTATCCTGTCACTCTCAGAAGTTTCATTTGGGAGGCTACACAATAAACCTGGGGTGGTTCATCTCTTGCCAGGAGGACATCTAATTTTTGACAAGGGTGACAAAAAAAAACATGAATGGGGAAAATAAATCAGCCTTTCAATAGATGGTGCTGGCACCATTGGACATCCTTCTTCAGAAGAATGGAGTTAGATCAGTATGTCTCACGCTGCACAACAATCAATTCAACCTGGCTCAGAGACCTTAATTTAAAACTGGAAACACTACAAGTGCTAAATAAAAACAAATGGAAAACACCTTAGGATATAGATATAGGCAAGAAATTCTGAATAGAACTTCAGTGGCACAAAAAGTAATCCTAAGAATTGATAAATGGAATTATATAAATATTTAAAATCTCATACTTCAAAAAAAACTATCAGAGAGTGAGCAGATAGCCTACAGAATGAGAGAAAATTATTACCAGTGATACTTTAGACAAGGGGTTAATATCTAAAATATATTTTTTTAAAAGCTGCAAAATTTCAACACCAAAAAAATAATCAATTGATAAATGGGCCAATGAACTGTGCATACAGTTCTCAAATGAAGAAATCCAACAATTAAAAAGAGTGTTCAACATCTCTAATCATCAGAGGAATTAATTAAAACTAAGAGATTTCATCTTACCCCAGTCAAAATGATTACCATAAAAAATACAAATAATGCCATCTATAAAGATTCTCTAACAAAAAGGGTCATCAGGGGAGGGGGACAGGAGGAAGTAGACACCCCAAAAGGTTGCTAAAAATCCTCCCCTACCCCCTTTTTTGCTAAGTGAGATGAAGTGGCTCTTGGGATGCCTTTTGTAGAATTATAATCTGATAATTAAAAACCAGAAGCCACTAGGGTTTCTTTCTCCATAAATTGGGTTTCTGGTGAAATTTCCAGAACATTGCGTGCTTACAGCTGAGAGGGAGAAAGGGCTCAAAGCAGATGTTCATTAAACTGGAATTCTTGCTTCCCTGCTGGTGGAGGTTAAAAAAAGCCTCTTGCGGGAGGGCTGCCTTCTCTTTTCTCACATCTCCATCACTCCCTGTATTTCTATCTTGCCTCATCCTAAACGCCTTCCAAAGCCCGTTCTGTCTTAGCTGCTGTCATCCTCAGGCTAACTACTATCGGGGACTTTTTGCTCCATCCCAAATCTTAACTATTCTAGCCTTTAGCCAGAGAGATCTCAGGAGAGCACTCTCTAGCTTAAAACCTTCCCTTTGCTCTTCCCATAAAGGCTGAAGTTCTGAAGGAGGTCCTTGACCACTCGGTACCCTTCACCTTGGGACATTCTCTTGTCCTCTCTTTCTGTCTGAGATGCTCTGACTCTTTGGTTCTGGGAACCTGGAACCCAGCGCACCATGTTCCCTCAGCATTGATCAAGCAGCTTTTTCCCTTCTACGATCTGTGTTTGGAGGAGCCAAGATTTATTTATCCTCAAGGTCTCAGTTTAGGTTCTGCTTCTTTAAGAAAACCTTCCTATACTCAAAAGAATGGCTTAGGGTTTTCTGTTACATGTTGTTTTTAACCCCACTATTTACTAGAACTAGAGAAAAATTGTCTTGTACATTAAAATGAAAGCTACAGGAGTGTGGGCCTGGGATCCTACTTGCTCCTGGTGAGTGGAGAGGAGAAGATCTGGAGACCTACCTGATGATTGCTTGCCCTGCTCTGCTGCTGCTTTCTGTCTGTCTCTCTGGCTGTCATCCATCCTCTCAGGTGGAGACGGCATCCTGTCTTCACTTTCCCATCCAAACCATGTCTCCTTTCTCATCTTGTGTGTGTGTGTGTGTGTGTGTGTGTGTGTGTGTGTGGTGCCCACGGGCCATGGCTCCTGTTGGTTGTCTGCCCTTCCTTCCAGCGTGTTTGAGGCAAGGCTGTCTTGTCCTTCTTGGCAGCATTCAGCAGCTGGCTGGCCTGTGAGCTTATGGGAAATTCTCCCATCTCTGCGGGCCCCCTTCTCGCCATAGTTATGCTGGGATTCCACATACCTGCGCAGCACCCTGCTTTTATGTGGGTTCTAGAGGCCTGAGTTCTGGTATTGGAGGGCTTTATCAACCGTCCGCTGTCCAGCCATTGTCACTTGTTTGATTGCAGCACCTTATCTCTTGTATCGGTCTTATCATTCCTGTGAGTTATTCCTTCCTGTTTTAGCCTCCTTCTTAGGCTGTTTCTGTGCTGTCTTATCTCTTCCACACACTTGGACATCCAGTCTTGTCACTTCTGTTGTTACTGCTTCCTCTCTCTCTCTCTCTCTCTCTCTCTCTCTCTCTCTCTCTCTCTCTCTCTCTCTCTCTCTCTCTCTCTCCCTCCTCACTGACTGCTAGTGGTGCTTTCCGAGCCTGTCTTCCCTCCCTCATACATTGTGACCTGTTTATCTCTGAGGCTCCATGATTCCAGCCTTCCTTCTCGTGTTCATTTACTGCATTCTGTTTTCTTTCTTCCTCTCATTCATTACACAGTCTCTCTCTCCTCTCCTGTCTCCCTCTTTCTGTCTCTCCCTCCCCTCATGCTCTTTCTTATCTCTCCCCTGAAATTACTGAATTTTGTCTTCTCTCTCCCATTCAGCCATTGCCTTCTGTCCTGCTCAGTTATTCCAACCTGATTTCCTCTCCGCTTTAGCTATTGCATCTTTTCTCCCCTCCTGTTTCAAAAGCAAATCCTGATTTCACATGGATGTTTGACCTGCTTCAAAAAGTAGCTGTATTCACTCAGAACTTATTACTGAAGTTTTCCCAACTGCTTACGAACAACCTTATGTTTTTATATTTTAGTTTCAACAGCTTCAAAACCAATAAGCAACTATTTAAACAGAAATATTTCTAGAAGTCCAAAAGTACTGTTATGGGTAAACTGTGGGGACTGAGCCAGGGATTAGAATTTTGGTAACACCCAGCAAAAATTCCAATGTACCTCAAAATTTAAGGAGTACCTAAATTCTTGTTAAAGAATTAAAATCATAGACAACCAGAATTTAAGGTATAGTGGGAGTCTTTATTTAAAGGAAAATGGGGAATTACAGAGTTCTTGGGGCAGCGGGGGAGGGGAGAGATCACAGGGGAGGGGAGAGATCACGTGGGAGAGGTTTTAGCCAAAATCTATGCTGTTTAGTTAAACAGACAGGAAAGGAAAAGATAACAGAGGACTCCCATCGTGGGAAAAAAAAGGTTCATGTGGGAAAAATCTTGAGTGCCCCCCTCACCTAAGGGCTGAGGTGAGGGGCCTTACCTGGAAAATGAAAGTCCTCCTTCTAGGATGCCATGTGGGAAGAAGAGACTGGCTTTTTTGTTTCAGTGACCTTTTAAAACTTCCACCAGGTGAGTCAGAGAGATAGCTGATTGATCCATACCTGACCAATCAGTTTTAGCATCTAGATTTGAGCTCTAGGTAGAGACACCTCTCACTCAAGGGGAGGGCGTCTATGGAGCATGTCTGAACTGTCATACACCCAATAAAGTTAAAAAGGTGAGTCTTTATTAAGCCTGGCTGGTGACTGTTTTCACCAGAAATGTGAGCAAGGAGCAGTGCCAGATTGCCTTCTGCAAGGGTTTGTAAAGGCAAAGACCACAGAGACCACCTCTTATTATTTTAAGAGATCAGCTTTCAAAAACAGAAGATCATCACTGGCTAAGATTATGAGTCAACATCAAGTACAGAATTTGATTAAGACATATGAGTTACCAGAAAGTGTCCTATTCCCCAATTTTCCTATATTATAGCTAAGTCAGAGGGGGCTATTTCATTTCTAGTAAACCATTCTCTAACAGGTAAACAGTTCCTGACGAAGCACAATAACAGAGGTGAGAATCTGCAGTTAGTTCTGGATCAGCGTGACAGATCACAAGCCCCCATTTCCCCTCGTTCTTATTTCTCTTCTCTCCCAACCACTAAGCCAGACGCCTGTTTCTCATGCTCATGTCAGCAATGGCTTTTCAACTCCTTGCTAAGGAGAAGGTTTTGTCCCTTCAAACTTCTGTTATGGTGTGGCAGTTCTGGGGTCCACTCGTCTCAGTACCTACAACAAGTACATGAAAATATTAATTCCGTTTTTCTCTTGCAGCTGCCTCTTATCTCTTTCCAGTTATCTGTCGTGAATACCCTGCCACTTGGGAAGATAGTAATTCTCCTTCTACTTCATCCAGTTCTGGAGGAGAAGCCAGCTGTCAAGAGGGACAGCAGTAACTTCCTGGTACATCTTTTCTAGATTAAAGATATCTTAGTGTCATAGTCAAAACTTAAACAAAAAAAAAATCTTCAAAGTTAACCTGGATTTTGACCTAAAAGATCTCTTTCTGGAGAAGACACCTAAGCTTGCTTGCTGGGTAACTGGAACGAAGAAAGAAGGAAGTGAGAATTTAAGGAGACTTCATTTATAAGTCAAATTTATCTGCTATTTTTTATAGTCTGCCAATACACAGAATATTAGATTCCCAAGCATTGATTGTCAGTGTTATCTGAGTAAAGGAGACAATGCATGTTTTCTCATCTGAAACGATAGATAACCACTAAGAAGGAAAATTACAAGTAAGCTTTATAAATAAACACCAATACCTAGGAATCAGTGAGGCTCTAAAGAATGGAATGGATTCATTACCAAGAGTTGAAGCAACTGGGTCTTTTCCCATTTGTACTTGCTTTCCAAAGAACTGGCATGCCTTTGAATTAATTATAACATCTAGAAGCGCTGCTCTAATCTGGTAATGGAAGAAGAGGAAAGAGTAGAAAGCTAAGAGGGAAATCGATGAGTGAGTCAAACTGTAGTCTGCAGACATTCAACCTACACAGGATAAGCCGTGGTGGGGGAGACTATCCAGAGGCATGGCACCCTTCAGTAACAACACACTTGGGCCAGGAGGACTGGGCTGAGTACTAGGCTATCCAGGGTTCCCTGCCACAAGGACTGATCCAGACGGCCCACGGAGGAGGATATCCAGCTGATGGGGGATGGGGAGGGGGACATTGGGGAATTGGGGATAACAACTCATTGCTTGCCCACTGAATAATGTAACTCATTATGGACAATAGATAGATATTTAAGACTTAAAAAAAAAACTGTAGTCTGCATTGGGGACCTGATGATAAATGCATCACCAATGCCCAGCAACACAGAAAGTAAGTGTACAAGTCCATATTTCTACCTTTTCAGGATCACAACAGGACACCACACCACCACACGAGGATCCCGTAAGTACAGGTTTTCATGGTGCTCGCTGTCTGATGGAAGGCCCCTCACTTATTACTCTGCTATCCATCTCCTTTTGACATTTCCTTTATTGAGCCAGTAAAAACCTATATTCTAGAAACAGCACGTGGGTGTTTAAAGGCTGTATGTGGTGTTTAAGCAATGGTGTTTGGTGGAACCTCGCCTGAGCTGAGCCTTGACTCTAGCACACAGCCAGACTGACTCATTTCCTTCTCAGTGTCTGGCTATGACGGTTCTTTCTACTCTTATGTCTGTGTGAGGTGAAAATGTGCTTTGGAGTGAAGCATTCAAAAATAGACTTTCACCCTCATCTCCAAAATTTCCCCCACCTAGAATGCTCTTCATTTTTCAATTTTCACAATTTTCAAGACATAAGGTTTGGGTTGTTCATTGGGCATTTCTTACAGACTTTTACTATCACTGTACTTCTGTGATTCAGAAGCCAAGTGTGTCATTGTGTGTGACCTTCATCTAGAATGAAGAAATGTTGGCCTCAGCGCCCCCTAGTGACACTATCCTAAGCATTTTACATGTGCATGAATTAAATGAGATTTTATATATATTTGACAAAATAACATAATCTATACTACATAATCTAACTAAGCTCAAAATATTGTAAATATTTACAATTCAATTTATTCCAGACTTTCTTTTAATAGATAAGCTACAAGATGTTAGAAATCTGTATTTCCCCATCTATGAGGCTAATAAAGGGAAAATGTCAAAGAGAAGCTTTTATCCAGACTACTTAAATTAAAGATCCACAATAATGCTACTTTGGATTAAATCTCATATTTAATCATAAAAACTACATAAACACAAAAAGGTTTAGGATTAATTTCCAGTGTTCTCTCTCTAGAAAACTCTTGAGGAGCAAGTCCTAAGGAAATGTCTCCTCGTCCAGTCAGCAATGCGCCTCTCTTTCCTTCCCAACCAAGATCTGCAGGTGCTCTGATGGACCTGTGGTAATTTATGCTCATTACAGCACCGTCTCCTTTCATTTATCAAAACCTGTCTGATTAATCTCTAGGCACCTGTTCAAAAGTTTGATTTTTCGTTAGGCAGTCCACATTTGCTAGAAATGTGTCTTGGTCTCATCTAAATTTTCTTCTTTCAGTTCTAAATGCAGTGAATGTGTTTAACAAATAGTTATTATATCTATAGCTGAACTATCAAGTTCCCCCCAAAAGAAAAATAAATAGGTTATGAAAATCTTAGAGTAAAATTAGAACAAGTTTCTTTTTCTGGCTTATAGTCAAACACTTTGGGTAGCTCACTGTACTTCAATGAATCACTATCATAAAAGTTAAGAAGGCAAAACATGGCTTTTATATCAATAAGCTTTTCTATCAAAAGAGAACAAGAAAGTACAAAAGATTCACCCTGTAATGTGTGAAAAGATCAGCTCTCCACTGTTAGGATTATAAAAACGGAGTTGAAAATATCCCACCAAATCTTAGGGACACCCAGAGAGTAGGTAGATTTCCGGTCACTTTCAGCCATAGCTATGCATGTGGCAAAACTATCTAATCCAATTTATGCACTAAAGGACATGTGTGATGGTTCACCCTTTTCTAGAGGGAGAATTTCAGGGATCGCATCCTTCCTCCCACCTTAAGTAAAAGTATTCAGTACCCACCTCATTAGAGCTACAGCTAGTCAGGAGTGCTTGCCCCTGACCTAGGAATTCCTGTTTGTGTCTCCCTCCGTGATGCAGTAGGAACATTCATGGAACATTACATGGCATCCTGGTGTCCCTTCAGTGAAAACATATGAGTGGGAGAGAGCCGTGGCAATCAATCTTCCAGAGAGGAAACAGACTGTTTCTATCTATTCTAGATCCTGGATGCCTCCCTCACGGCTCTGTTACCATTGCCTAATCTGAGAATTCACCTTCTCCTTCATGTTCAGTTTTTCAGACTCTGAAGAATCTATCACCAGCCCTTCTAAAACCTAGGCCTTGGCTAGGAATTTTCTGTCTTGATATCCATCACTCACTGCTTCTCATCATAGTGTCAGATCCCAAGTTCATTCCAGACTCCTTAATGGCTCTAATAAGCACTAACAAATCAATTAGTCCTACACGCCTGGTGTCGGGCTCATTTTGTCGGACCAACTTTATAGGCCGGAGAGTACGTGGGACCTGGCTTTAAATTCCGTGATGAATGATGTAACAGCTAAGCTGGAGAAACAGCCTCCGAAGCCCTGAATCCCCATCCCCTATCAAATGCTTATAAAGAACCCTAGATCATCCCCTGTCAAATTATTTATAGGTGACAAGAAATATTTCTAATTATATCCATTCACAGCCACAGTCAGTGCATATTGTGCAAAGTCTTTGCCAAAAAAGGTTTTGCCAAGTAGGTCCCCAGCTAGGACAGCTGAGGTGGCTGCTGTGTTTGCAGAATGGCTACTATAAAAGTGGGGTTGAGATGCCTCGGTCCCGTCCTTCCTCAACATCCTTACAGGTATGTATTCTTCATGGCAGAACTCTTGCCTAATTGGACATTCCTGATGCTAGAGAACTTTTTTTCATTTAAGGGAAATGGCTTCCCAATTTTTAATTTTTTAATATTAAATTCTTTTCCTAAGAAACACATTGCATATAATATAGTCACTAGTGTTTTGTGATGAAATGGGAAAAAGGAAAAGGAAAACCAACCAACCAACCAAAGCTGGCATTCCTTGTATTTTCTTTCAACAGTTGTCTGCTCTGAGTCTGTCACCTTCTTCCTCTGGAAAGAACTACAGGTAAGAGACATTTGTCACTACGTTTTTACAGATCAAAGGGATCTTGCTACATTTTAATGAGCCACTGATTAAACATTGGGGATAGCATACAAAAAGCAACCGATTTAAAAAAAATGGTTTCTCATAAAATTTTGACTTTTCAGGTCACTTAACCAAACAAAATTGAATATAAATTATCTTTTCTATTTTGTTAGAACTTCAGAAAAAGAGCTAGCTCTCACATATAATATTTAATGTGAACTGCTAATTCAACTTAACAAATAAGAAAAACTACCCGGTAAAATCAACAATGTGTTGATCTAGAAGTCAAAACATTTTTGGTATCCAACACAGGCTTTTCACTGATTTTTATTATCTGGGTCAAGCCAAGCTAGCTTTTGTGTATCTTCAAACACAGTGTGTTGCGAGGGAATTAGCACTGAATCTGGATTTAGGAGAATAAGTCTCTTCACTGCCACTCATCAGGTCTGTGACACTAAGTGACCCTTCACCTTTCTGAGCTTCAGTTTCCTCATCAGTGAAATGAGGAGACTGGGTTCTGGCTGCCTAGGAAGGTTCTTAACTGTCTAGGACCTAAGCCAGGCCAGTGGTTTCTAAGGACCCCTCTTCAAAATCAAAACATTTATTGGACTTCCCCCAAGTATGCACACGAAGCCAAATAGTATTGTGACAAACATCTATAACGACAAAAACCTACTATGCATTCAATGGTTTTTTTAAATGATGCTTTTAAAATTTTAATATTTAATCATCTTGCTACTTGCTGAAACTAGAGGCATCATCACTGTGTGGGTGGGTTCAAGCACCCCAGCCATCTCACATATCAGCAAATGGAAGGCTGGAGTTCTTTCTGAGTCTCATGGCATCTCCATGATCGTTACCCTAGAGCACAGTGTGTGGTTAATTCAAAACTGCTTCATGCAAATCGCAGAAACAAAGCAATGATGGAATATCACAGAATAGCATTTCTCTTCAAAAGAAAAGCATACCTTAACATTAAGTGTTCTAATATTTGTCCCTTGGAAATATGTTCCCATATGTTTAAATTTTCCTGTCATCCTTATCTGTTTTGAAAACTGATTCTAAGCTACAGTATTTGGCAAATTCCATATTTAACTCTCAAGCTAAGATGAAGCTTAATGCCAATGACATAAGACCAAGATTCTTCCAGAAATCCTACAAGAGGTTGTGGCTGCTGTTGTCATCATTTTCTCTTGCTGTCTACAAACTGACCCCTCTCTGGTTCCACTGGGGCTGTTCTTTCACTCTGTTCACAGCCAGAAGATCTATTTCATTTTGCCATAATTTGTCAGAGGAATTTTTAAAAAATTCATTTTGGATTGCAATTTTATACTGGGATTGATTTTTAAAGTTATTTAGAAGATTGGTATTTTTGAAAAGGAAAGCTGAGGGAAAAAGACAAATTTATAAACTTGAAACAGTAAGAGATTTGAAAAAAAAAAAACAACAACTGGTATTAAACTCCTAACTCATCATCTAGGCCCCAAATGAAACTTTAGAGTCAGTGGCGAGATGAGCAAGAGAGCTGCCTCCACAGCAAGTCAGATAGCCTATGAAAGGGTAATGGAGACAGACATGGAGAACACCCAACATAGTCCAAAGCAGAAACCCAGAGACTCAAGATCTCAACAGTAAAGCAGACTTAAAACTTACCCACCATGACTTAGGGAACTTTGTGGAAGAGGGGAGGAAATATTGTAAGAGCCATGGTCGGGGAGAATATCCTCAGACATTGCCCCCCTCAACAACAACAACAATAGCAACAAACAACACCACCCCCACACACCCCCAACACACTCACACTGGATACTGCTTGTATATCCCAGCGGGTTGGGGGTAGGGAGGAGGGAAACAGGGGTACCATCACAAGACTTGTTCATACAGTATTTCTAATTATTAACAATAAATAAGTTTAAAAAACTGGTACTCAGGCAAAATACAACAAAAATCTCAGAGAAATATAGATTAAAATATATAACCATTTAAAAATTTTATTAAAACTTTGGATGCTATTTTACTCAAAGATTTTTAATTTTTTTGTTTGTTTAGATACTTGTTTACTTTCACACAATTTAAAAACTGATTAAAGAGACTTAATTTTGACTTAGACCAAAATTTTTTGTTGGTTGTTCCAAATTCCTTGTTTCTCTTTACTTACTAATATCTGTCTGTTAGCTAGGAATTTGTTTTTATTGGGTATTTTCTACCTGAGTATGTTCCTTTTTATATCCAAATCCAATAGTTTTAATACTCAATTTTAATATCTTTGGAAAGGAAGGAAATATGCTTTGTTTTTTACATAGGTTCATTTAGATTATAAAGAAATTATTAAAAGTATCTTCAATATCTTTATACCACCACAATGTCAGCAATAAGAAGAATGAGTTGGGGAAAAGACAGGAAAAAATCAAGGAAGGCAAACATTGCTGGTTCAATATTAATCCCTCCACAGTTCTCAACTAAGCTTTACCATATAGAGTAAAGGAAAAATTGAGGCTTAAAATGTCACAAAAATTAAGCTACTAACAGAGGGTTTTCAGGTCTAAAGCTCATCTCTCAACACCCCAATAGTGCACAGGAATGACTCCAGATGGCTGGAGCGAGGAAGCAAACACAGGCCAGGGGTCCACCCCATCCTAGCCTTCACGTGGCTCTATTTCTTCCTCTAGGTCCCCTGGCCCTGAGCTGCCACCAGTAGCCTGCAGCCATGAGTTCGGACGCCGAGATGGCCGTTTTTGGGGAGGCTGCTCCGTACCTCCGAAAGTCTGAAAAGGAGCGCATCGAGGCTCAGAACAAGCCCTTCGATGCCAAGTCCTCGGTCTTCGTGGTGGACGCTAAGGAGTCCTATGTGAAGGCCACGGTGCAGAGCAGGGAAGGGGGGAAGGTGACAGCCAAGACCGAAGGCGGAGCTGTGAGTAAAAGCAGGCTGGGAAGGGAGTGGGGACGCATACATGCTTGCTTTTGTTCAACTAAGTTCATACCAACTGGACCCTTCCTTCTTAACAGACTGTCACCGTCAAGGAGGACCAAGTGTTCTCCATGAACCCTCCCAAGTA
>PVHP010036316.1:0-18021 GCA_004024765.1 Zapus hudsonius | reverse complement strand
GCATGAGGGATACAGGACCTGTACACGTGTGTCTTGCACCGTGCATTTGTGTCCACCAACATCTCCGTGGCAGATCCCCTTCTCCGAGCACAGATTCAATTAGAATTTATGAAGGAGGCAAAGCAAAGGAAACAAACATTCATTAAAATCTGATCATTTCTTGTTTTCACTTAATGCTGTTTTCCCAGGCCATCTGGGAACAATTTATTGAAACCATAATTGCGCATTAAATATTGCGATTTGTTCCAGACCTCATCTATGGAGTAAACAGTATAGAGATTTACTGAAGAGTCAGCTCCTTGGCAGGCCTGCTGCTTCTCTGCCGGAGACACTTCATTGTTCCCGAGGCTCCTTCTCCTCTCCCAGGACCAGTCCTAACCCAGGGCAGGGGTGGGTGGGGGGGGAGATGCTGAATTTTAGTCAACACACAGCACATGGAGGCATCCCTGGTCAGTGACAGCAAAGACTCTGCAGGACAATATCTGCAGAGAAAAGTTTTTTCTCTTGAGTAGGGTTGGCCATCCTTGGGGTGTCCCATGGGGAGGAGAAGGCTGGTTACGAAGTGGGACTTCTCACCCAAGATCCTACCTGCCATTAGGAGAGGATGTACCCAGCATAGTTTGTCCCCTACAGAGCTGGTGGCTGATTGCCACTCTGTGTTCTCTGAGCTGTGGGGGGGAAAGCCAAGCTCTTGATGGGTCTATTGATGAGCGCCTGTGTCAGGGTCCCGATGGGGAGAACTGCTTTCCCAGCCCAGAACTAGACTTTAAGAGAAAACAGTCAGTATATAGTCTGAAGGGGAGGGAGAGTCCCCAGGGCTTTGGGATAAGGAAGCACAGGCTGGGAGCATAGTGCTGGGTGTCTGTGATACACAAGGAGCTCCAAGTTAGAGATCCCTGGGTGTGAGTGGAAGGGGGGATGGGCAGATGGATGGATGCACAGATTCCCGTTCCTAGGAATCCTTGCTTGCCTGCATCCCTGCTCCAAACATCCAGTCTCCTCTCACTGCAAGGTTTTCTTCCCTCTCTTCTTTGTTTTTTATTTCCTTTCCTCTCCCACTACCCATCTGACCTCAGGCCTGCCGGCTGTTTATCATTAGACAAGGTGCACCGAGGGATGAAAGGCAAACAGCATGGTACTGGTGCTCCTGGTCTCCCTGCACAGTGGCTCGTGTGGCCATCGGTCATGACCCTTGTCCTGTAGGCTCTGGCGTTAGGACAAACAAGCCCACAGAGCATGTGACCCTGTGTGCAGAGGGCACCGCAGGTCCATCTGTGGAGGAGGTCAGCTACAGGCACATGCTGTTTAGCTCACTGTTCAGGAATGAGAACTCGGGCAGGAAGGGCATTCGTGGAACCAGAGAAGCCACGGGGGTACAGGGGTGCCTACATTGCTCCCTCTAAGAATTGAGGCTGAGTGTAGGGAAAGTCCGATAAGGGCTCTCCCTCTGGATGATCTTGGCCGCCCTGAGTTGGTTGGGACCCTGAACTGATGTCCTTGGCTGTCTTGCAGGGTTGGCGTCTTAAAGGTGGTGGATTTTCAGAGGGCCAGAGATGGGAAGAAGCAGTGGGGAGGGGTGCATTTCCAGGTCACTGAGTCTCAAAGGCTGGGGAATGCTGGTGGCTGTCTTGTTGCCATTTCTAAACCTTGGCCAAGTTCTGGGTACTGTTTGATAGCCAAATGGGACTGTGGTGTCCGATATCTGTAACAAAAGTAGTGTCCTTCACCATAAACTGGACACATTTACATGCCTTGAAAACTGGAAAAAGAGAGCCTCAGCTTTTTAAAGACACTGGCAAGAGTTTACTTGTCTGCATGTGTGTGTGCACACCTACATGAAACCCTGGAAAGCCACCACAAAGTGAGAAGCTATTGTCTTTGGTAGTCATTTTTCCCTTTAGTTTACATTTCCAAAATTTTATATAATCGTCAAGAATAAGAAAATGTGCTCACAACAAGCCAAGGAAGAGGATATAAATGAGACATGTCACAATGCTACTTATCATTTCTTCTGTCTCATCCTGCCTTCCTCACAGATGGTGACCACTTACGAGCACGCTGTTTGATTCTCCAGTGCCTCAGTTTCCCTAACTACAAAAGGAAATCATGATAGCTTCTTCTCACCTGTCTGCTACAACTCTTCAAAAGTTAATTCTTATCCTTAGGAAATATGAACGTTATTCCTTAACATTAGTAATCGATTCCCAACACTGACTCAGCACCCAGGAATAATCGGCGGAGAAATGCACAGCAAAGGCCGAGCAATCATGTTTCCTCCTGTGGACAGAGCCAAGGGGAGGAGGTTACATCAAAGGACAGTGGCTGCTATCTGTGCTGTCCTTTGCTCCTGTCTGGGGCGCACGAGAGCAGCTGGGCTTCTCCGGGTCATCTGAGGCTGCAGGCTTGGCGGGCCTGGCCTGACCTGGCTCACATTCCCAGAGCACCGTCCCTTGAAGTCACAGGCTCTGCCCTCCCTCCTCCATGTTGACCTTCCTCCTTCCCATTCTCTGCTGAATCTGTGATGTGGTTCTATGGGAGACAGAGAGTTCCAGGAGTGTCCTTGGGAACTGTCCTCTGGGACCTTCCTGCATCTGTTCTTACCCTGGCTGGACACTGTTCCCAAATGTCACCGTTACAGTTCCTGGGACCAGGATGGGCTGTTAGCTAAAATAAATAATAATGATAATAAACAGTTAAGTTTGGAGATTAGGTAAATGGTACTAGTTTTTGGCATAAGGTATATAAATTTCAAAAGTTGCTAACTATTCTCTGAACTTGAATTTTAACTGTCTGACATTCTGCTGGCCAGCTCAATGTGTTTAAGAATCAATGTGTGTATTGTGGGACTTGTATCTAGGAAGGGAAGGGAAAATGTCTTCCTCAGAGATGGCCTCAGACTTAGTTAAAGGTGGGGCTTGGCAAGCTGCACCTCATTGACCCAAATCTAATTCAATGCTTGTTTTGTGATTAAAGTTTTGTTGAAAGGCCGACATGCCCATTCATTTCCAGAATTCTCCAAAGGTGGAGTTGGGTTGTTCAGACAGAGAGATCATCAGGGTCCATAAATACTGAAGTACTGTGAGGTCCTTACACTCTTGACTTAAAGTGTTGACAGATGGAAAGAAGTGGCCCCTGCCTGAAGCTGGTCCTTCTCAGAGGATTTGGGCCTTCAGGGATGAGCCATGCCCAGAGACTGGGTGGGAAAAGAGGAATGGGTACACTGGGCAGCTGACTCAATTGTCCAGCCAGTTCTACAGCTGGTGAATGACCTTGAAGCTCTTCGGAGTCCAGAGCCTGAGCAGTGACATTGGCCTCAACCTCAAGGTCATGGTGAAGTAAGGAAGAAACTGTCCAACCCCACTGGCATAACACACGGTCCAGGCAGGCCAGCATGTGTATACAGCTTAGCCCCACAAGAAACAGCAGCGGGCTTCCAGGCCAGGGTGTCTTCACAAAGTGTCCCTCATCCGGGAAGGGCTCCTTCAGGTCAGTTTGCAGGAACCAGATTTCTAGAACAAAGCGCATGAGTGTTTAGTGGCCTGGCACATGGCCTGTTGGAAGCCTCGCTTTTGCTTAGAGACCAAACCCAGCAGGGCTGAGGGCCAGAGGGTTCTCTTTGCATCTCCTCTGTCCCCAAGGCAGTACCAGCACAAGCAGGGAAGGGAAAAATAGAACTGCCATCCTCCACTGTGTCCCGGCTTAGAAACCCAGGTGCCTCTCCACAGGCTCTGAGGGCAGGGGGCTCACGATGGCCGGCCAAGCTGTATTGCCCTTCCTGTTAGACAGAGTTCTCAAGAGGAAACACCTTGCCTCCAGATGAAGACGTCAGGCAGATGCTCCAGGAGCCCAGAGACCAAACAGGCATCTTCTCCTTTATTTCAGCCTCCACCTGCCAAACATCACCGGCTCTCTCGTTCACACACTCACTCATTCACCTATATTTCTGAGTATTTCATGTGACTAAGAGGCTCCGTGAGGTCTATTTTTCTAGTTCTTAATCCTGACTTTTCAAGATAAAAATCTAAGAAGCAAAGCAGATATCCAGAAATCCAGTACATAAAATAATAAGAAAGAAGTAGAGATGAGTTCATAGCCAGGCATTCAGAATACTCCCTAGTTTGCAGAATTCTGACAGGTGCCTGGAAGTCGGTGAGGGTAGATCTGGAAACTTCCTGGATCCCTCCTGCTCAATCACCCCATTTATTCCAGCTGATTTTGCAGCCTTGACCTCCGGACAGTCACACAGTGTTTGAGGAGCAGTTGGTTAGTGTTTTGACGACACTCAGATTTCCTCACAGACGAGGCACAATGAGTACATTGGTGGGTATCCATCCCCCTCTCTGGGCCATGGGTCCAGCAGGCTGGCATCTCTCTGGGCTCTGAGTTGGGCAGTGTAAAACACCATCAGCAAGGTAGCAGGACCTCCCCACGCCACTCCAATACTTTCTTCTTTCCTGAAATAAAAAACAATGTCGTCCTTAGAGATGGATGGAACCCACCCCCAGGAATCCCATGCAGGTCTCCTCTACCTCAACAACCTCCAAACTGGTTGTGTGTTAAATGCACACTTACATCCCTAGCATCATTGACCTTAGGTCTATAGGCGCAGGAAACTGGCCCATTTTGCGCTGTGTACAACTGCCGTGCAGGAAGAGATCACCCTAAAGTCCTGGTGTTTCACTTTCCTGCCCATCAGTATCCTTTCTTTGCATCGTTGCTCGAATCTCATAGCTTTGAACACTTCTTGGACACATCTTCCCTCCCTCTTCTCTAGCCCGTGGAATCCTTCCTCACATCTGGTGTCCTGGCTAAACCTTATACTTTGGGTTCACACTTTCTGGGGTGGAGCTGAGCTGTCTTGGCCTAGGATCTGGGCATCGTGCTCAGGTCCAGTGGTCGTTGCTCACCAATCAAGGGATGTGGGATTACCTTGTAGAGACTTATTGTCAATGGAAAAGCCCCCGTGTTCTTTCTACCATATCCTTTTCTCTCTGAATGCACTGGGCATAGTTTTGAGCCCTGTGCACTTATGAAAAACAATCCCTGGCATTTCTTGCCCTGCGTTTACACCTTTGCTCTCATCGTGATCCTCTGAGATGTTCCCTGGAAGAGTCTTGGCCATCTCACTGTGTTATGTCTCCCAAAGTTATGTTCAAGTCCTTACCCTCCTCCAAATGTCAATGAGATCTTATTTGGATCTTTGCAAATATAAGTTAGAAAGTTGTCATACTAGGGTTAGAGTGAGTCCTAATCCAGTAACTGGTGTCCTTCCAAATGCAAGAAAAACAGAACACAGACACAGGGAATGTCACATGATAGCAGAGGCAGGGATAGGAGCGGGACACTAGGCAATGCCAGTCACCGCCATCAACGGGAGAGGCAGGGGCATCATGGCTGGAGCCTTCTGAGGAGTGCAGACCCTTGATTAAGGCCTGGGAGCAAGAACATTCCTGATGCTTAAAGCCACCCACAGTGAGGCTGTTTGTTACAGCAGCCAAAAAAAAATTGATACAGTCCTCAATCATGTTAGGCTTTCTGCCCGGTTCTGTGTCATCTGTCATTTTCAAGAATTTGATCATAGTCTGCGTTGCTCCATGTGAGTGTCTCTGGATGGATGAGAACCGGAAGCTCTGCCTGGCCAGCATAGATGGCGGCTCTGTCACCCCTTATCCCTCCCTGGGAGGAGCCTCTACCAGCCAAGATGACCAACTGATGAGCATGTGAGTTTACTGTGCCTCTTCCCCACTCCTGATAACCTCAGGGATGGAGAGAAATACTCTAAGATACTCAGTGGGAAAAGAGCTTCCTTTTAAAACAACAATAACAACAAAAATCAGTACAATCATTTCACAAGGAGCTTTCAGAATATGTGTCAATATTGTTCAGGAGATAGAACTATGCAGAATAAGTGTGGTGCTATCGCTTTGTACCCATAGCACATGACACAGAGGCCTGTCTCCTCACTTGGAAAAGGCCACGAGCTTCCATTGTTTCCCGTTTCTGTGACCTCTGTGTAAGTGCTAACATGCCTGCCACGAAACAACAGTCCTGCCCGATCCTCCTGAAAATATGGTCTCTGTGGCCACGTGAGTTTGGGAACTGTCACGTATTATATTCTCATTCTGGAGATTCGTAATTCACATCTCAGTATTAAAAGTACCCCGAGTAGGCTTGTGGTCAGTAAACCCCTTCACACTGGGTTTAATGGGTGATTTACAAGCCAGCTCCGGCACAGCGCGCCTTTGTTATTTTACACCTACTGCGGTCCCAGTTCTGACTCCGAAGGCCTCTCCTTGGGAAAAGCTGCGCCTAGATTTTCTCATGGATTAGGACCGTCTTCTTTGTTCCCAGGTCCCTCCCTTGGCTCACTAGAGCTCCGTCGTAGGTGGCCCTGGTCACGGAGGGGCCACGCATGTGGCGTGTGGGCACCAGGTTAGGCTGATTTGTCCATCCAAATAGACTCACTGAGCAGAGGTCAACTATAATTTCATAATTGTATCATAATTTGCTGAGATCATTTTATGATCTTTGATTTTTCTTCGAAAGTATTCATTGATAAACTAATTTTTAATTCAGAAAAAATATTCAAACACTGAATGCATCCGCTGGCCAATTTCCACAATGTCTGTACTAGAACTTTGCCGTGGCAGTGGTTTTAAAAAGAAAGAAACAGGAGACAAAATTTAAGTTGATATTTAATATCTTGGAGGTTGAACTCCTTTAGCAAAACACTTCTGTCCTTAGTATTTGCTGATTTCTACTGAGTTGCGTACAAAGGAATCCATGGCTTGGAGGACCCCACCTGTCCCTCGCAAAGGTGAAGGAAGGAAGGAATGTTCAGCAGGCACCTGGAAATGGTCTGTCCATTTCTCCCTCTCTTTGCTCACAGTGTTGTCCACGGACATGCGCACACCTGAGGGTTTTGGTATGGCCCATCACTCAACTGGAACAGGTAGGTAGTGGAGTAGGGCAGGTGGTCAGGTAAGAAAGCCCATGCTACTGGCTAAAGTGGAGGAGGTAGGTGTTTGCTTGTGTCCTGTGTGTGTGTTAGGGACAAAGGGAGTGTAATCTAGCTGACCCTCCAAAGGTGCCAAAAGCAGGAAGCTTTGATGTGAACTGGGACCCAAGTGAGAAGGTGAGGCGAGTCAGAAAATGAAGGCAGACACAAGAGTAATGGCTGGTGAATTCTCAAGATGGGAGTGGACACATTAATAGACATATGGTATTTTATACATCACTTGGTCAGGTTGGATCCACAGAGGAAATAAAGGATTATGGGTAACAATGCCCACCTGGCATCAGAGCATGGCTTCCTCACCTCATAACATCAGATATCTCTCAGCGTCACTCAGAACACATGCATCAGCAATACTGAGTGCTGGTGAGAAGTCACGGATATTTGAGCCCTCCTAAGACGCTGCCACAGAGAAGACGGGAAAACTGTCATTAGTTCCTCTAATGACTAAACACCCATCATCTGGTTAATGGAAAGATAATATGTGGTGTTTCCATACAGTGGGATAATATTCAGCCATATATGCTATAATGTAGATGAAACCTGAAAACCAAAGAGAGAAGTCAGTGCTAAAATCAAACAAATAACTCCATTACTCGAAATATCCAGTAGGAGTAAATCTATGGAGAAAGAAAGAGAGAGGGTCGGGGATTGACAGCTGATGGGTACAGGATTTCTTTCTATGGTCTTTAAACATGCATGTGCCCTTTAAGTGATGTGTGCCTACTAGCAGTGTGTTTTAGACAAAAGGCAGGTCCTCTAAGAAGCTAAGTGTGTTGCATCCAGAAGACCCAAAATATGGACTTTAATACCTCAGTTCCTAAAGGAACCCAAAAGTGGGCTGTAAGGAAAACACCTGCTCCATATTTCAACAGTGTTTGCTTTCAGACCAGCAGAAGCATGTGCACAAAGAGGAGCTCTAAGGACGATGACTTTGAACTTGATATGAGCATCTGCAGGCTAAGATGATGGCTGGAAAACAAGAAAGATAGAGGCTCCAACATCCACAGGGACACCCAGGACAGGGAGCACACACCGGGTGCCTGAGACAGAATGGCCCTTGGCTCTGCTTCTGTGCCTGAGATTGGAGTGGATGTCCTTTCCCCCATCCTGGCCTTGAGGACTTGGACTGAAACTTTGGGGAGGGGGCTAGATCCCAGGCTCCCACCCCTCATACTGTGGAAGGTGAGTACTGTGTCTCCCCACTAAGGCCCAGCACTGCCTCACCCCCTGACATGTCAACTTTCTCTAGATCATGGATACCTGGAGTTCTTCTTCCCATCTTTCCCCACCATTACTTCGTGTGAGTGAATCTTCCCAACAGCTGAATTTCTTGGGCTCTCAGTGGGGCTGAGTGCCCTTCAGTTTGGTGGTGGGGCAGGGCATCTCAGTGCAGGGTGAGGGGCAGAGCCCACTGGTACTGCCTGCAGTAAATGCTTGCTGAGATTTTTCATGATCTATATTTTTTTCTTTTAAAGTATGCATTGATAAACTAATTTTTAATTTACAAAAAGATTCAAACAGTGAATGCATCTGATGGCCAATTCCCACACTGTCTGTGTACTAGACAATACTTTAGGACTCTTGTCTTTCTTGCCTGGTTGAATTTCATGTTTGTTTCTTTGTTTTCTGGCCAAACTCCTGTCATCTCAAATGCCAAGTTATTGGTATAGCTAATGGAGCCATGATGTACTGTCTTTGAGGACAACGATGTCACCCATGACTGAATGCCAGGGCCATACAGTGTGAGTGGCTTTTCTGGCTGAAAGGATGCATTCACACCAAGTTACCCATAATAAAGATTTCATGGGGCTGGAGAGATGGCTTGGTGCTTAAAGGCGCTTGCTTGCTTGCAGATTTCATCAGATCAGAAGGCGGTGAGAGGGCAGATTGTTAAGTGGATGGGTCAGTGAGTGGACGGGTAGTGGATGAAGGACGGATAGATGTGTGGATGGGCAGGTTTGTTGATAGACAGCAGGGCAGGGAAACCTTCTTAGAGCTGACAGGGACATGAACCCCGCTGCCTCCTTTCCCTGAGACATCATCTTGTTTAGGAATCATTGTGTGGACATTGGAGTGTGACACCCAGGCTTGAAGGCCAGCTTAGCCACTGCACTGCTGTGGACCCTGTCTGAAGAATTAATTCTCTCTGAGAAATGCTCTCCTTCCTCATAGAATCTATGGAACTGTAGGATTCTCCCAAGTTTACAGCAGGAATCTTAGGGATTATTGTCAGAGGTGTGGACCAGCCTGGAGGGTACCTGCTGGTATTTCCAGGTTCTTGTCCCAGAGCTAAGAACCAGACCAGTGACACATGGATAGTGGTAGGAATAGAGACAGATTATTAAGAAAGAGAACGTACAGAAGCAGGCCTGAGAGCTGAGAAAGGTCTGAGGCTCAAAGGCCCCAGGATATGAGACTTGCGGACTTTGGGGGGACATTTGCATAGCATCTGGCTTCTCCTGTGTTTGAACACCCCAGACCTTCTCTCCATCCCTTACATACAGCCTTAGTGGAGAAGGGCTTCTGGTCTTCCTGACAACTGACTGAAAGGATGTATTCACACCACGTTACCCATAATAAAGTTTTCATGGGGCTCCAGAGATGGCTTAGTGCTTAAAGGCGCTTGCTTGCTTGCTTACAGATTTCATCAGACCAGAAGGTGGGATGGCTTTCCGAAGTCCCCATGCCTCTCTCCACATCCTCTCTCCTACCACAAAATGTGCTGCGTTAACACATGTGTGAAAGCTGTAGCTCTTATTGATGAGTCACTGTAAGAGTTGAATGAAGAATTTTCTGGGGAAATTTGAGGATGACCTGAGTCTCACAGTCAGCGAGAGCCCGAGACGTAACTTCTGCCCTGTTCTCCAGCAGGTGCCTCCTTTCCTAAAATGGTGTCTTTCTGGGTCAAGACTACTCAATGGCCAAGAACCAAGAAAAACAGAGACCCAGTGACGCACCATTGGAACAACGAGGGTGCCATAGCCAGGGCCTACTACGGTCAGTCTCCTCATTGTTCAATCAACACATCCTGAGTGATGCTGTGTGCTCAGTACTGTCCTAGTGCAGGGAGAAGAAATCCCTGCAGCAGACAGCGAGCCTTTCTTCATGAGCTTGGGGCAGGCGGGGATAGAAAGCTAAAGAACCAGGGGATTCTGTAAATACTGACTTGTGCTGAATTCTGCAAGGAGAGGAAGGAAGGACAAAAACAGAATAGAAATAGACCTCATGAAGGTTAGTGTGCAAGTGTGAAGGAAGAGTGTGGGTCGGTGTCTGTAGCCATGTGTGGGGAAAGCTGTGGTTTAGACGCGGCAGTCACAGAAGACCGAGGGGATGGGAACATGAACACGGTGTCCATGTCAAGGAGGTGGGAGGAGGGCCAAGGAGAGGAGTGGTGAGCAGACTGAGGCTTTGGAAGGACTTTGGCTTTTGCTCTGAGCAATGATGGTGGTGACACCGAGGCTGCAGGTTTCAGCAGGATGTCCTGTGTATTTTGCGGTTATTATTCGTATCTGTCATGGTTTGATCCAGGTGTCCCCTACAAGCATATGAATGTGTTCTGATTGATAGATCCTCAGCTGATGGCAGTTTGGGTTTTACAACCTCAATGAAGCTGTGTTGTTGGGGGTGGGATTATGGGGTTATAAGCCAGCTTCCCCTTGCCAGTGTTTGGCACACCTTCCTGCCGCTGTTTGCAGTGCTGTGGCAGAGGTGATGTCCACCCCTCTGCTCATGCCATCATTTTCTCTGCCATGATAGAGTCTCCCCTTGAGTCCCTAAACCAAATAAACCCATTCCTCCACAAGTCGCTTTTGTTTGGGTTCTTTCTTTGCAGCAACTAGAAAGCTCACTGCAACAGTAGGGTAACTTTTTAATAGGTTTATTTCTATTTTTTGTCCTTTTGTTCCATTTCTATTAAGTCACTTTGACATAGGATAGATATTTGGGAGCCAAAGATCACATAAGGGCACGCTGGTCTCTGAGGAAAGCTGTCCAGTCCTTTAGCTTGACTGTCCCTAGAATCATAAATGACCCCCACCATGGACTTCTGTCATAGGACATGGGGCTGAAGGCTTCCCTTGCTCCCTGAAGGTCTTGATCCATAGATATCTGCCAAGGAGGATGAGCTGCGGAAGGACTTTAGAGAGCCAGAGGGCTTCTACTTATCCTATGAGATGAGGGCTTGCTGAGGAGGCCAGGTAGCTGGGTTAGGTTGTCCCCAGGGGTCCCGAAGGACACTCACTTTAAAACACCTTCTCTACAGTGCTCAACAGGGAAATCTGACTCCTCTCCAAAGCTGTAATTCTTTTCAGAACTATTCCACCACTTGGGGCCAAAGTCTGAACTGCAAGGCCCTGGGGGCGCCCTTGGCCTCAGGGAGAAGACACTAGGATACCTGCTGTTGTAGTCGCCTCCAAAAGTCACATGGTTGTAGGGAGGGGACATCATTCTCCAAGGGTTCTCCTCTATGCAAGATTCCCTTACATCTGGACAAGGGAAAGCGGCAGCTAAGTTCGTCAATGGCATGTCTGTTTCCTATTGTCCTTCATGCAGGTTTTGTTTTAAGTAATCAGTGCTGTCTCGTGAAGCTACGGAGTTCATGGCTGTAGTGCCTCCAATTTGGCTCAGTGTTTAGTTAATGTGCACTGACCAAGCAAGTCTTCGTATGGAATTTCACTGCTACCCTTCATCCCACATTGCTTCCGTGAAGGATGCGTGCTTGGCTTCTGCTTTTCCATTTTCCTGAGTCTTTTTGTTTACTCAAGTCTCCCGGAGGCAGCTCTGGCTGGGCTCACTCTACAGATATCTGTTCTGAGACCACTTCCTCTGGATATACAGGTGAGGAGAGCGGAGCTCTGAAGGCATTTATGAGACTACAGTGTGGTTTTGCAGTCAAGATATATTTCTTTCCCCTCCCCTTCCCTAGGGGAGCTCTTCAGGCCTCACTTCATGGAATGTAAGTGGAGATCATTTTAGGAGCTAATTCTGGTTTTCCTCTTGAATTTTCTTTGATAAAGACTGGGGAACAGTGTATCTTGAAGACATTTCACAGTCTGCTGGGAATGCAGTCATTTTGATGTATTTGGCTAATAGTAATACTAAAGTTTTATTAGTATACAGTTCCACATCTTATGGAATATCTCTATGCCTCCATGGACTGGTCTTGTACCTGCAGGCCAGGATGAGTCATGGCATTTGAGAAAGAGACCTACCCAGCAAGCCTCCCCCCCAAGTCTGCACAGTGGAAGGGGGCAGAGCCAGTGGATGGGAGATGTGGATGAGAATTCAGCTTGCTTTCAGCCTAAGGCACTGATCAGGAGCTATGGAAGGACTCAATCATGTCCACAGTCTCTCCAGTATGACTTCAGTCCAAGGGATAAATGACAGTCCTCTCCCTTGGCTTAGCAGAGAACCAACTCCATGGAGAACGAGCAGGAATAGGGGTCCCCTCCTGATAATTAGCTCTTCCTAGCATTGGTTACCTCGCTTAAGAAGGCATGCCTGCCAGGCATGGTGGCACATACCTTTAATCCCTAATCCCAGCACAGATTGATTGTTACTAGAAAAAAATTCAGTGCCAGGGATGGAGTACTTTCCAGTGAGCTGTTGGCCAGAGAGGTCTCTGAAGCCCCCAAAACGTTACAGGCCATTGCTGTGGCTCTTGGTTGCCCACCGAGAATGAGACAGTAAGACCATATTGCTGAAGACCACAGGTTTGGGCTGCAGGTCACTGAGAAATCAAGCTGGAGCTGAGCTGGAAACCTCCACCCTGTTAACTAGAAAAAGCTAGGGCTTTTTTTTTTCTGCAGCCCTATGGGAGAGAGAAGGCCTTGTCCAGAGTAAACAACAGTGGACCTTGTGTGATGGTTAGGTTTTGTTGTCAACTTGATCTTTTTTTAACGAGAAGTCATTACAGGCAAAGCTGAAATTTTCTTCAGGAAGCATCTTTGGGATTGATCTAACATTGAATCTGATCTTTCATGAGACCTCAGCGTTCAGTGGTAAAGAGCCTTGAAGCAGAGACATTTATGTTACCAAAATGTCTTTAGGCTGAATGTCATTGGCGATTCAAGAAGGTCTTGGAGCTTTGGGCAGCTGAGTTCCTTCCAGAGCCCTGAGCTGAGCACCAACTTACTCCAGGCTTTTGGGTGGTGTCCTGTGCAGTTTTGAACAACAACAACGACAGAATACTCTCAGTTTTGATAGAATTCAACTTGAGCCACTCTTCCTGGCTGAGGTTAGGTCCTTGAGGTCACTCCTAGTTCAAATCATTAGCAGAAAAGAGATTTATCTTCCTCTTCATTGTGTGGGGGACAAGCATGCAACCCTTTAACCTGTCTGACAGACTATGAAGATACAAGTTCATGGCTAAGGAGAGGGGAGGAAAGCCACTGCAGTCTGGTGTCACACTGTGGGGTCGCTGGTCCTTTCTGTCTGGTGTGTGTGTGCCAGGATCTGTAAGTGGAGCTCTCATCCAAGCCCTCTGAGCTTTGCTGATGTCTGTATCATTCTGTGTCATTCCTCTTCATTTGCATCAGGTTGCTGAATTACACCTCCACCTCCCCTCCCAAACCTACACAGAGGGAATAAACATCACACTGCCAAGTTCAAATTTGCGCCCAGGCCCCTCACAAAGGACCTCCGATGAAAATAATTGGAATGCATTTTGTGAATGCAAAAATGCTTCATAAGAATGTCCAACGCATCACATCCCATTCACAAATGTTTCCCTGTCAGCTGCACTTGGTTAGCTGGCTTGGGACGGTTCTGAGACGCTGCTTTGTGACCACAAATATGAGGTACTGACTGACCATGGAAGGTTCCCTGGGCGAGAATGTCTGAGCACAGCACGGTGCTGAGTCAGCCCCCAGTCCAACAGGGAGCCCCGAGCCAGGAGACAAAAGCCAGCAGCTGCATATTCATCAAGACTCTGCTCCAATGAACCCCTTATAATCTTCTGTCTCTGTCAAAAAGGAGTCAAAGGAAACAGCACGCCCAAAGACGCATCACTGAGCAAAAGCACAGGATTCTACCTGAGCCAGGCATAGCAGGACCAGAAGGGCTGAAGTTTTCTGAGGTTTCTTTCCTTTAATATATTCCTTCTGTGTTTGCCCCAAATTCCTATTCAGGCTAAACTTTGTCTAATTGCCTTGAAGCACAAGAATGAACAGGACATTCTCGAAAGCCAGGGGTGGGTGGGGGTAGGGCAGCTACTTGGTGTCATAGCCAATGACTCCTTCATGAACAGACCCTCTGTTCTCCCTGCCCCCCTTCTTCCCCTCAGGTACCCACAGTTCTCCTTGAGGATGCGCCCGAGTGCTGAGCTTCTTGCAATGGAATTCAGCCTCGAAGCCATAATTATTATTTTTTTCTCCTCTAGCTAAAAGTTCCCATTCATCAACCTGGGTGGTCTTTCACAACAGAATAGCTACAGGAAAGCAAATGATTCACAGAATTCATAGGCATTATCACCAGAAGAGTAAACCAACATCCACTTGATTCAAGGCAAAGATGTTTATTTTCATAAGATTATTCTAAGTACCGTTTTCAGGTCTCTGGACAGCATCTTTGCTGGAGATAATCTCAGGAAATAGCTAGTGTGAATGACCTTCCACAGCTCTCTAGGATTTCCCTTCTTTATGACTCTAAGAAGACTTTATGGTTTTGTGCCTAGTCTTTGTGGGGAGCAGACTGGGAAAGAGCCGCACAATTATATGGAGGGATGGTTCTACAGTTGTGGATTTGGGGGGCTGGGGACTGCTTAGGTTTGTGTTTATAGACTTGAGGGCTATCCCCTCCTCTGCTTCAATGGCAGCAAGACTTCCCCTCTTGATGCTTGGTTGGACAGCTCAAATGGCCTGGTGGGGTTAATCACAAGGAGATAACAGCTACAGAGAAGGAGGAAGATTGCATGCAGAAGAAGGGGCCTAGGGGACCCCGAAAGAGGACCAGGCTATGCATGTGTGCAAACAATGCTACCCAGGATGGTGTGACACACTGCCAGAATGCACAACTGTGGGAAGGCCGTCAGGACAGAACCCAAGATTGAGACACTTGAGACGTAAAAATGCATTGAAAAAAAATCCACACAGTTATTGAGTACGTGTCTCCTAACTGAATTCACGTCAGTGACTCAGTGACTTGGGCACCACCACAAGCATCTACATTGCAGATCTTAAGGTTTTTTTCCTATTTATTTATTTTTTGAGGTGGGGTCTCTCTCTAGTCCAGGCTGACTTCAAATTCGCAATCATCCTCCCACCCGAGCATCCCAAGGGCTGGGATCTTAGGTGTGGGCCACCCCACGTTTTAAGAAGCCACACAGGCTCATCCCCAGTTCTAAGTGGAAAAGTGAGAGGATTGTGGTCCTGTGTTCTCTCTGCATCAGGACATTCCAGTCCTACGAGCAAGCCACACAAGCCCTCAGGTAAGGGGCCCGGCTGCTGGAATGATCCCCGTGGTGCCAGACAGCTTCCCTGATGGTCTGACGCCTGCACAGTGGAGACACAGATAGACTTTCTGGGCTGAGAGCATCCCCATGAGGATGCTGCCCGCTCCCCGGGACAGCACAAGGGTGGCCATGTCTGGAAGATCTCTGAGCGAGCATGCCAGCCCCTTCTCTGGAGATGACAGAGGTTTTGTATTTGCCTGGAATATTGCTTCCAGTTTCTTTTATTCAAGACAGCTGTGTCGAGCTCCCCCAAGGTTTTCCACAGACGGAGTAATATCAAACAGTGAAAGTGTCACTTGAGTTATAAAGGGAGAGGGGTGGTCTCTAATCTGGTTTCTTCTAAAGATAGAAAAATGGGACTAGGCACGGTCTCCTCTCTGCAAAAGTTTGGTGAAGTCAGTTGGTCAGGTAGAGGAGGGATCCCTCTATCTGTTGGCATTTCTTGAAGAACTTGGAGTTAGAAAGAGGCCCTTGTTCCAGCTGGAGGAGGAGAGATGCATTGGAGGAAGAGGGCTGGCTCCCTCGTGATGGGCACATTCTAGAACCCACCAGATCCTGAAAGTCAGTAGACAGATGCATAGGGCTTCCCATGTGTTTCCATATGCTGGGGCGCCCTCACTTCTGCCACATGAAGTGTCTATTGGCTTGGAGGCCCAGAAGCTGTTTCCTCACTGGGTGGGTGGCTGTGGCCACAAATCTCTCTTGAGTCTCCAGCGTGGTATGCTCATGCCATCTGATCTCTGTGCATGACAAGCCCAAACGAGGCATACTGACTGGGTGTCACAACCAGACCCTTGGTGCCTACAGAGCTCCCATGGAATGTGCTGGATGCAACATCAAAAATCCTGAATAATTGGCAAGGCATCTGTAATTGGTTTCAGATGCTTCCAGCTTGCAAAGCTCTAACCTTATTATTTCATGGAATTCAGAAAAGCAACCGTTATCCCAGGGGAAGCGGAGTCTGCACTGTGACCTCTGAGGGCCCTTTGAATTCACCTTGAACTTGGGTCTACTTAGCTGCATAGTCAGTGACAGGGCTCTTGACAGTCACAGCCCAGCCCTGGGCTGCCCCAGGCCCTAGGCCCCCACTCCCCCAACCCACCCCTGGCTTGCAGGACATTGCTGGTCTGCTTTTGTTCTGGGAGATGGCCTTTGCCAGTTGCTGTTTTGTTCTGTTTTGTCTTTGTCATTTTAATATCATCTCTTTTTTGGATCTTTCTGTTGTCGGTTGACATCTAATAGCAGCCACAAGGGAGTTTGGTATCATTAAGTGAGAAAAATCAGTCTGTGCTGTGAAACAACACATTTGTAAGGTCAGAGGGCACATTGTCACATCGGGAGATGAGGATGTGGTTCTTTATAAAAATTCCATTTTAATTATGTATTTAATGTGTGTGTGTCTGCACATGTGAGCGCACCACACTGCCTCTGGCTCTGCTTTAAGCGGGCACTGAGGAGGATCCAACTCAGCTCAGCAGGCTTGCAAGTGAGCTCCAAGCCATTGCCCTGCCCCAAGATAGAGCTCTGGATTGTCTGGTTCTATGGCAAGGAGCAACGCTGGGCCCTCACCACCTTGCCAGGTGAGGATGGTCTCAACATGGTTTCAGAGCGGCAATCAATGTCCAGAGTGGGAGAGGCAGAGCTGGCCTCATCTCCTTCCAGAGGATGGTGACATGTCAGAATATGCAGGTGTATGCTGGCAGAGCACGACATCATGGGGCCTTGGACCTCCCATCACTCGGCCCTTGGGTGCTCATGGGTCACTCCATGACTGAATGCTGGGGATCCTACATCCAGAACCCCTCCCAAGGAGCAGCACCCCTACCAAAGTTCTTCCCTGGAGAGCATGGATGTGTGGGGCCTTGAGAGGGGAGAAGGGAGAGGCCTTAGAGGAAATGGTCTTCTAAAAGAAGGTTCTGGGATCTGAGGAAATGGCTCAGTACTTTAAAGGCACTTACTCAGGTTTGATTCCCCAGTACCCACAGAAAGCAAGAGAGATGGATAACATGTTGTATGCATTTGGAGTTTGTTTGCAATGGCAAGAGGCCCTGGCAGCCCATTCTTTCCCCCTTCTCTGTCTTTCCCTCTCTCTCACACACACACAAACACACAAATAATTTTTATTGACAACTTTCATAAGTATAGAAAAAAACATATTTCCCTCCCACCAACCCCATTTCCCCTCCAAATCCTTCCTGCCTTGAATCCCTTCCTTCCGATCAGTCTCCCTTCTATTCTGGGTAATATAATTTTTATAATAATTTATAAACATATAATATATATATATATATATATATATATATATATATATATATATTCCTCCTATTATGAAAGTCTCATGTAGGTAGTGTCAGGCTCTGTGAGGTCATGAATATCAAGGCCATTTTGTGTCTGGAAGTCAGCATTGTAAGCCCTCCCCTTCCTTTAGCTCTTACATTCTTTCCGCCCCCTCTTCCACAAGATTAATAATGTTTGTAAGGAAAAACTTATGAAAGTGGATCTTGGATTCTAAGAACACCTTTCTTTGGCTGGAATATGACTCAGTGGGTAAAGG
>PVHP010036315.1:0-17312 GCA_004024765.1 Zapus hudsonius | reverse complement strand
ATTATTTGAGAAGAGAAACAAAGAGAAAGAGAGAGAAAGAATGGGCACACCAGAACCTTCTGCCACTCCAAACTCCAGAGCATGCACCACCTTGTGCATCTGGCTTTACATGAGCACTGGGGATTCAAACCTGGGCCGTCAGGCCTTGCAAACAAATGCCAGCCCTCTTTCCTGTCCTTAGACTACCCTGCCAAGAGGAAGGCCAGCTGGCCACTTGGAGAGAAATGCTCCGAGCATCATCGGAGAGGCTGAAAGAATGAATTCTCTTGGGCCTTCTAGCTCGACCCAGCCACCACCAGATGTAGACTCCAAGCTGTCACTGATAATGTCACATGGATCAGAACAGCCCAACCACACTCCACCCAAATTCCTCATTCAAATATTTTTTAATATTTTATTTATTATTTGAGAGAGAGAGAGAGAGACAGAGAGAGAATATGGGCGCACCAGGGCCTCCAGCCACTGCAAATGAACTCCAGACACATGCGCCCTCTTATGCATCTGGCTGTATATGGTCACTGGGGAATCGAACTCTGGTCTTTCTGCATTGCAGGCAAATGCCTTAATCGCTAAGCCATCTCTTCAGCCCTAAATCAAATGTTTTATGTTGCTGTCTTTGGGTGTAGTTTGTTAGAGAAAATATTGAGGAGGAACAGGGTCCACCTTGGGGCTCATCTGCTTGCTTGTAAAGCCCACCAGCCCAAGATTGATTCCCCAGGACCCACGTAAAGCCAGATGCATATCGAGTTCATTTGAAGTGGCAAGAGGCCCTGGCATGCCCATTCTCCCTCTCTTTCTGCTTTAATATTTAAACAAAAGAGAAAGACAGGGGAGCCACCAGAGTCTCCTGAAGGTGCAATAGAGGACACTTAAGTTGGTACCTTCAACAGCGTTTAGGTTTCACCCGTGAACTTTTTCTTGGTGTGTGTGTGGTATATTCACGTGTATGTACCCAGGTAGCACAGAGCGCACTCACCAGTGGTCGGAGGGAAACATCAGGCCTCCTGTTCCATCGCTCTGCCTTCCTTTCTTACTTGAACCATAGCCTCTTACTGATCCCAGAGCTTGCTGTGGTTTTTCATTTTCATTTATTTATTTGAAAGCAGAGAGAGAGAGAGAGAGAGAGAGAGAGAAGAGAGACAGAGAGAATGGGTGCTCCAGGGCCACCAGGTGCATGTGTCACTTCGTGTGTCTGGCTTTACGTGGATACTGGGGAATCAAACTCGGGCTGTTAGGTGTTGAAGGCAAGTGTCTTAACCACTGATCCATCTCTCCAGCCCATTTGCCTGTTTTTTTCACAATCCCTGGCAATCCTCTGATCTCTTCTCACCTGCAAAACTGGAGTTACAGACGCTCCTGGCCACGCTTAGCTGTCTATGTGGGTTCTGGGGATCACACTTGAGGAGTCCCTCAGGCCTTCTCAGGCCTCATGCTTGACAGGAAATGCTCTTAACCACTGAGCCATCT
Organism: Zapus hudsonius; assembly: GCA_004024765.1. Lineage (NCBI taxonomy): Eukaryota > Metazoa > Chordata > Mammalia > Rodentia > Dipodidae > Zapus > Zapus hudsonius. The sequence goes on along the minus strand of PVHP010036315.1, from coordinate 15,845 downwards.
CTGCAGCTCCTCAGCCTTGATCTTGAGAGATGGACCTCCATGGCTAGGGAGGATTGAACATTATTCACGAACACTGCTGCCCGCCCTGCCTGGCACTGGGCACAATAAGACAATAAGATCAGTGTGCAGGCTGGGGTGCTAGTTCTACCAGTGAAGCACTTGCCTCAAATGCATGAGAACCTGAGTTTGATCTCCACACCCATATAAAAATGTCTGGCTTTGTAGCACGCACCTATAATCCCAGCACTGGAGAGGTGCTGGCTCTGGCTAGTCAATCTAGCCTCACTGGTGAGCTCCAGCCAATGAGAGACCCTGTCTCAAGAGAGGTGGGTGATGTTCTTGATAATGGCACCTGTGGTTGTCTTCCGGACACCAGGTACATGTGGATACATGCATGTGTACTCACATATACCTGAATGTGCACATGCCTTAAAAAAAAGACCACTGTGGCCTCTGTCTTCATGCATTGAATGTTGTATGGTTTACAGATACTCACCAAATCTACACATGAATGACACATTCTGGAAGGTGCTTAAGAGCTGGTCATGCTCCCCTCCCAGGCTGTTCCCTCCAAATGACAAGGACAGGAGGGTGCCTGGAGGAGACCATGAACCCCTAGCCAGTTGGAATTCCAAAGGAAAATATTGGCAGGCAGCAGATCCATTTCCAATTTAGGTCTGAAATCAGGGAAAGCTTGTAGACCAAGGGATGTCAACACTGAAACAGGAAGAGCAAATCCCAGCGGGCAAAGAGGGAAAAGGAGTGGGAAGGTGGAGGCGGGCACAGCGCACTGAAGGAACTTCCAGGAAGATGCCCCCACCAGTCCAAGTGGTGGACTGGTGGGGGCATCCCCAACCACCAGGCCCAACCACCAGAAAGGAAGCCTAGACCTCACCCTCAATTTTATCTTGTTTTATTTATTTGCAAGGAGAGAGAATCGGTGCACCAGGGCCTCTAGCCACTGTAAACGAACTCAAGATGCATGTGCCACTTGGTGCATCTGGCTTTGCATGGGTACTGGAGAATTGAACCCGGACAGACAGGCTTTGGAAGCAAGTGCCTTTAACACTGAGCCATCTCTCCAGCCTGAGGTTTGGTTTGGTTTTGTGTGTGGTGTGTGGTGTGGTGTGTGTGCAGATGCACGTGCCCCTAGTGAGCTCAGGTCGAGGAGTGTCCTATCACTTACCTGTGTAGTTCATTGAGATTGCATTTCCCTCTGAACCCAGAGCTGGCATTTCACAAGCCCAGTGATTTTCTGGACTAGGATTGTGGGCATGAGTGACCACTCCCACCTGTTCCTGTGGGTGCTGGGAATCCAACCCAGGGCAAATTGGCCCTCTCGGGTTCTCATGATTGCACAGGAAATATTTGTACCTGCTAGGCCATCTCCCCAGCCCTTGGAACTCTGTTTGGTGTGGGTGTGGGGGATGGAGATTTAGGGGGAAAGAGGCCACTGTGCAAGCTGAGATGAGGCACACCCCAGTCAATGCTCTGGCTGGCAGCGAGTAGGCGGATAATCCAAGGCCCAGTGATGGAAACCAAGGCCTTGCTCCTAGCTCTGAGCAAGTAGCAGGGGTGCAATGAACTTCAGGCTAAGGTGGGCTGTAAGTCGTTCAAGGGGTCACCTTTGTGTGTCTCCATAGAGGTTTCCACCCAAGGCAGCGACGCTACTCCTGCTCACCAGCCCGGCTAGCACCCACCAAATGAGGCTCAAGGGACCTGGCCCCCACTGAGGATGGACGTATTAGGTGTGAGATGAGGACTCAGCACTGAGTCTGACCCTCACCCCTCTGTGGATTCCCAGTGAGTGGACACACTCAAAGCTCAGGACCAAAGGGGACATACACTGGGCACATTGGTCAGCTCTCAGTCACAGTGGGCTGTGGCGTCTACTCTCGAACTAGATAGACCCTGACTGAACAAGCCATGGAGTGGGGGGCACAGGAGGCTTTAGACTCCCAGCTTCTTTCTCAGGGTTGAAGCCATGCCAGGGGATGGATGGACACTGGCTGGCTGACCTGATGCCCAGGCACCACCGGAAAAGAACCAGAAGAGAGGTGGCTGGCGCCTCACAGCTAACCCTCATTGGGCCAGAGGCTCCAGGTCTGGCTCCAAGTGGGAGAGGAGAGGGGAAAGGAAGAGGAAGAGGGGACATGCATAGTGACCCCTGCATAGGAAACGGTGGGGGAGGGATGCTCTTGGCACCCATCTAGAAATCTAGGACTCCCGCCCTGCCTCCGCCTCTGCTCCTCCCCACCCTTGTTACTCAGACCTCCTACCTAAGGTCTGTGTTGCTCAGGATGGCTTCCATCCCAGCCCTTCCCTTCCCTTCCCTCTCGCTTTAGACCCCCATACCATCAATCAGGCTTTCTCACCCCAAATACTCCTTTCAGCTGGATCGGTTCATGTTAGCATTGGCTACACTCTAGTCTCTTCCACCTCAGACATCCCTAAATCACTCCGCAACCCACACTCCCCCACCATCTACAGCCCTGCCTCTCCTCGCTCCTAAGCCTGCCTGTGTCCCCACTTTCTTCTCCCCTCCCAAGTCTCCAGAGGCCGCCTCTCACTGTTCACACTCAAACCCAGCCCCCCACACGACCAAGCCTCTGTCCACAAACATGCTGCTAAAGTTTCCAGCAACCACCACTGTCCTGAACATTTCCTGTCTTCATGTAGCCCAGCTCCTCCTGCCTCCGCCTCCCAAGGGCTAGGATCTCAGGTGCGCAGAACACACCAGCTGCATCTCTTGAACTCTCTGTACCTGTGAACTAACTCTGGCTCCCACCTGGCTGCTCCCCTACCCTACAAGACTTCTTCCCCAGCCCCTCTCCTGCCATCCAGACCTCACCCCGTGCATCAGGGCTCCGTTCTTGTCCTCCTCCCCCAGCCAGAGGCTCCAGCACTGACAGACTGCGTATTCGAGTCAGCAGCAGACATTATAAAAATACCAGCACACGGGTGCCCTGCCCCCATCAGTTAAGCCAGGGGCCCAGAGAGGAGGCCAGATGTGGAGGGCCTCCAAAGCCCAGGGGATTCTTAGGTGCAGCAAGGCTTTGAGCCTTTGCTTTCCTAGTCTTTATGTGCAGATCTGGACACATCTGGCACCCACCACAGGCTCTAGTCAGTTGCTGGCTTCTCCTTAGTGCTCACGTGAGCCACCCCAGGGTGAACACTGGAGTCACATCCCCCCCCCCATCTCAGTATAATCTGCATACATATTTCCATAATGGACTGGTTAGGGAAGCAGGTCTCTCTGAGACCTTAAGAGTATTTCAAAACCAAATTTTATTGTTTTTTAAAAAATATTTTATTTATTCATTTTCAGGCAGAGAGAGAGAGAGAGAGAGAGAGAGAGAGAGAGAGAGAGAGAGAGAGAATACCAGGGCCACCACCTTGTGGGTCTGGCTTATGTGGGTCCTGGGGAATTAAACTTGGGGCCTTAGGCACTGGAGGCAAGTGCCTTAACTGCTGAGCCGTCTCTCCAGCCCCAAATTTTATTGTTTTTGAGACAGGATCTTGCTATGTAACCTGTGATCCTCCCACCTTAGCCTGGGATTACAGGTGTGTGACACTGCGCCCAACAAATGTGTTATTTGTGTGTGTGTGTGTGTGTGTGTGTGTGTGTGTGTGTGTGTGTATGCCCGTGCGCACATATGTGAGTATGATGTATGTATGTGTGCAGGCATGCATGTGGAGGTCAGAGGACAACCGTGGAGTATTGGTCTCCTTGTACCTTGTTTGAGACATTGCTTGCCACTGGGAAGGCTGGAGTGGCTGGCCCATGATCAAGATTCCCCTGGCTCCGCCTACTGCTCTAGACACATTGGGATTACAGATGCATGGGCCACTTTGCAACTGGCTTTTACGTGGATGCTGTGTGTCTGAATTCCAGTCAACAGGCTTGTAGAATAAGCACCTTTAACAGCTGAGCCACCTCCCTAGCCCCTTGCTCTTTATATTTTATCTCTTGAATCCAAAATGAAAAAAAAAAAAATCTAGAATGCTTAAAACATCAGCCCTGGCTGGATCCTGCTTGGAGAAGGTTCCACGGTCCTGGGGCAAGTCTTCCACACTCAGAGACATATTTGCAAAGCAGAGTAAGGAAGAAGACATGACTGCCCCATGGACAGTCACAAGGCCACCTTCCAGGAGGAGACAGCCTCCAAGAACCAGACCTGCCCTGGCACCCCCTGCTGGGCGGTGGAAGAACCCCGTTGAGCGCAGGGCTCACCAGTTCTGCAGCCTCCCTGGCTGGACGAGTCCTCTCTCCCCTGGGAGGTTTGAAGAAACTTCCTGGCTTGTGCAGAAGACCCAGACCCTGGAAATCTCACCCAAAATGCTTATGGCTATCAGCCCTACAGGGTGCTCTGCCAGCATCTCTCCTTCCTGCCGCACCTTGTGGCTTCAACATGGGTTTGGGAAAGAACGGGTCTAATCAGCAGCTGTTTTCAAAGCTACTGCAAAGTATTATTTGTACTCGGATACAAGCATTCACCTGCCTTCAAACCGTCCAGCTTGTTCAAAACAAACATGGAGGGCTGGAGAGATGGCTCAACGGTTAAGGGCTTGCTTGCAAAGCCTGGCAGCCTGGGTTCAATTCCCCAGTACTCATGTAAACCAGGTGCACAGAGTGGGGCATGTGTCTGGAGTTCGTTTGCAGTGACAAGAGGCCCTGGTGCACCTATTCTCTCTCACTCTCTGTTTTTCTTTTTCTCCCTCTTTCTCTCTCTGTCTGTCTGTCTTAAGTAAATAAATAAAAATATTTTAAATATTTTTTTAAGGCCTGGCATTCAAAACCCTGTTGCTGAAGAAACCACAGAATGTCATCGATCAGCATTGAGAGACCCTTTGAGGTCCGGAATGGTAACCAGCCCCCAGATGCCAGTTAGTACAGTGCTGGAAGGCACTGCACAGGCTGCCAGGGGAAGCTGATCAATGACAGCTGGAGTAAACAGAGACCACTGGCATGAAACACAGTCTGCAGCCATGAGTAGGCTGACCACACCTCCTACTGGAAGAGAACAGCAAACCAAGAAAGGAGCACTTGTGCAATGGAGGAGCCTGGGCCTGGGGGAGACAATCAACAGCTTTTAAATTCAGCCAAATATTCCACTCAGTGAGGGGGAGCCCTTGACTGGAACTGGGGATTCAGGATGATATGCACCGGGTCCTGCACTCTTGGGCTCCCAAGAAAAGATGTACTATGAGAGCGATTGACGGGGAGGCTACTCAAAATAGAATCTAGGCAATCCAGAATTGTGTATATTTGTTAACCTATACTGAACTCACTCTCCGATGGAGATTGTGTTTGTATTTTTCAGAATGCTTTGCAAATATGTCTCTGAGTGTGGAAGACTTGCCCCAGGACCGTGGAACCTTCTCCAAGCAGGATAGAGTCACTCTGTCACCATCCTGCTTTGTCCCTCATGCTCACAACTTGACTTAGCAGTTCCCGCCTCCACATGGGGCACCTGACCCATAGCTTTCTGGAAGAGGAGGAAGCCTTTCTCAGGGGGTCCTCTGCAGGCTCCCCCCCAAGACCTCCTCTTGCCTAGAGCTCTAAAGCTCCCTTGCTTGGCCTAGAGGAGTCAGCTCCCAAAGCTCAGAACTGACCACGGGATGGCTTGTGGCAGGGAAACAACAGGTTTCTGTTTTCCTGCTGCTTCTTACTCTACTTAGTCTACTGGTCCTCTCCAAAATGAACTGATCCTTTAACAATATCTGTTACAGGCACAAACACCCCATCCACGGGCTCCCTTCCCTCACATCTGGAGAAGGGTCCATGTAGACCCCAACCCAGGCCTCCGCAGGCTGGATCAGCCATTCTGAATGTCACACATTCCTCTTCTAGAAAGTGACTTATTCCAGGTGCTCTCCACACCCCTGCTCTGTCAGGTTTCTCTAGACTTTAGCAGAGCTGGAACCATGATGGGACCATGGGGTGCCTCTTGGCCTCATTCTAATGACTGCTGTGGTTCAAGTGCCCTTCAACACCGTCACCCCTTAATTCAATTGCTGACTAGCTGTCCCTCATGCTGGAAGGGATGCATAGGACTGAACTGCTGAGCCATCTCTACAGCTTTGCTCTCACTCTTGGTTGGAGAATCTGTTTTATCTTACAGATGCCAGAGAAGACGGAGGAAAGCCCAGATCCATCAAGACAAGAATAACCGACTGCCCACCATGAGACTTGTCACCTCTTCCACATCTGCCAGGGCCCAGGAGAACCTGCATGGGAATCAGTGCCATGAACACTGCTCTTCCTGCTGGCCTGACAACCAGCTCCAGGGTGATGGTGGCAGACATGGTGATCAATCAAAACCTATCAAAGCAGAAATCCAGAGGCTACAAAGAACTCAACATTAAATCAGACTGTCATCAGGCCTGCCATGGCTCAGGGAACATTGCAAAAGAGGGGGTGGAAAGATTGTAAGAGCCACAGAGTGGGTAGGAATGCCCTGAAGCACGCTCCCCTGCTGTCCCATAGGGACTGACTAAGGCCTTCCTGACCCCACAGTGAATCCCATAACCCCACTGAGGGGGGATCCAGGAAATAGCAGCAGGGGCTGTAGTTTTGAGGAATGTCCTGCTAGCAGATGGTAGCACAGCCCCAAGGGCTTCTGAGGCCTGTCCATGCATTTCCAAGGCCCCACCCCACCCACCACCCCTCCAGCTTGGGTCTAAGCACTCCCTGGACAAGGGGCTGCTGAAGGGAGAAGGCAGGAGCCCTTCCCAAGACTGAGTGAGCCTGACTCCCAGCTCCCGATGACATCTGAAGTCCAGCAGAGAGCAGAAGGAAGAATCTAGTCAGGAAGCAATGCCTCAAGCCCCATGGAGCTGAGGCAGGAGGCTGCCTCACCAGACTTATAATGCAAGGCCTGCCTTCCTTCATACCTGGACCCTCTTGGGAAAGTGGTACTGAGGATGGAACCAGAGCCTCACATGTGCTAGGCAAGTGCTCTGCACGGAGCCACATCCACCCCACACCATCCTGATTGATCCTCCAAGATGCCCTCCCTCCTTTCATCCTGGAATTCACTACCTAGTCTCAGGCTAGCCTCGAACTCACAGCAGTCCTCCTACCTCTGCCTACTGAGTGTGCGACACTGCGCTTGGCTCTGGATAGTTTTTTATGTGTCAAATAAATGAGTATCACTTTACATGGGCAAAGGTGTGGTTAAGTTTAGGACCTTGAGAGTGGAGAGAAGGCCCTGAATGCAATCTCATGTTCTTTTTTAAAAAAAGCATTTATTTATTTATTTATTTATTTATCTGAGAAAGAGGGAGAGGGCAAGAACCCCAGATGCATGTGACGAAAAGCAGGGAAGCCACAGCTCTGTGTGACCTAGAATCGACAGGGTCTGACTCTGAGGCAGGATTTAGTCAAGCTGCCTGGCAGCAGGCAGCCAGGGACAGGGAAGAATTTGGGTCCTTGGAGATGTCACAGAACTGCTGCTTTGCCAGTCCAGGTCCTGCCACCCTGTAGGATTTTCTGTTTTGCATGCGCAGTATGTGTGCGTGTGCTATGTGTGGGAGTGCTACACGTGTGTGTGTGTGTGTGTGTGTGGTACACGTGTGCAGATGCATGCCCCCTCGTGCACATGCATGCAGAGGCTAGAGGGGGAATGTAGGGTGTCCCCCTTGACTGCTCACCCACTTATTTCCTGTGAGATGAAGTCTGATCCCAGAGCTACCATTTTCACCAGCTCCCACAATACTCTGGTCTCCACTCCCCACAGGACTAGGGCCACAGACATCCTTGGCCACACCCAGATGTTTATGTGGGGGTTAGAGGGCCTTCACCCGCTAAACCATCTTCTCAGGCCCCTCCCCCTAGGCCTCTCCACTATTGGCACCTGGGGAGGCACCTTTCTGTGGCTGCTTTCCATTCTCCTTTGCTCTTCACCCATGGATTCCCCACACAGCTGCAGTTCTGCATCACTGTTCAAAGCCTCCCCCCCCCAGACCCGTCATGACCCGAAGCTCTATAGAACAGAGCCTGGTCTGTTCACTGGGCGTGAAATGGTTAAACTTGAGTGGGTGAGGGCTGGGGATTAACTCCGAGTTGATGGCTCCCTGCACAATGGGGGGACCTCTTTAGTTGCAGCTCAAGTGGAAAGCTGTTCTCTTCCTGCCATAACTCAGGGTGGTCTTCACAGCCCCTCCTACAGCTGGGAGTGCTGGGAGACAGAGACAGGACCAATAGAAAAGCAGGCATTTCCCCCATAATCTGGGGTGGGCTGCGAAGAGCAGCCCCCACAGTGGACCAGGGCACACATGATGAGGGGTGGAGGCCAGGCAGTGTTGATAAGCCGGGAGCAGAGAGGAAGGGCTGTGGATAACACCGAGCCCAGGGGTCAAGGACAGAGGCTCAGGCCCTGCTGGCCTATGCATGTATATGTACATGGATACATGACAGACATACAGGTCAGCATGCATGCACTCTACTCACCCAAAGTGCTGGTTGGAAATGAACACTCCTCCATCACACGGGTTGGGAGGCTGAGTGGAGAGCACCATGGTCCACTCTGAATGGTCCAGGGTTTTGGAAACCCTACCCTTCACAAAGGACCCAGCTTAGCATTGGTGACCCTTGCTCCTGACCCCAAGACTAAGGACCCCTCTAGGGTCTAGGGCTAAGGAGTTCATTCCAGATGAGTCAGTCCTCCACCTGTACCCCACAGCCCCTGAGAGCAAAGGATCCCTTATGAAAATGACATTGTCCAACTTTCACTGTAACCTCTGCCAACCCAAGTCACTGCAGGGTGGATGACAGGGCACACAAGCCCTCACCAAGTTTGTGGGCACTGCTGTAATTGGAAGCTCTTTGCTACTACATGATGGTCCTTAGAACTTGGTGGGGGGGGTAGTTTAAATGGATGTTCCTCTATAGATTCAGGTGTTTTATTAAAGCACGTAACTTGGATTTCCAGCTGCCTGGCTGATCATCAGGGAACCAGCCCTAAGGTGTGTTTGGGGACAGATCTGATTTCCAGGCCAAAGGTCCCTGCTGCTTTGCTGCCCACGTGTGCTTGTGTGCTGTGCTGGCTTCTTGGTGGCGTCTGTGTCTCTCTTTCCCCCTCCATCCCCTCTCTTTGGATTTATGAATGGAAGCCAGCTTCTTCTGTCATTGTGGAACTTCCCGTGAAGCTGTAAACTTGAAATAAATTCCTTCCTCCCCTAAACTGTCTGTTTAGAGGTTCACCCCAGAAACATGGGTAGCAACCCAAAGTCATGGGGTGACATCTCAGGGGACAGCTCCCTGCCTCTCCAAGCTGCAGCTGTCCCCTCCCTCCAACTAATGCTTCTCCCACCGGTTGGCTTCTGTCACCTCCCCTGAAGTCAATGTTGGTGGAGTAAAGAGGTGATGACCAGTGGCCCGCACCGAGCTCACCCTGAGGTGGTCCTGAGTTGACCCAGAGTTCTTGGGTCCTCCTGTATCCCTCACCCTTCCTTCCCAACTCCATGGAGAGAAGTCAGCTGGAGACTGCTGGACAGGAAGCTCAGGCAAGAGCCCCCTCCCATCTTACCCACTAACCTCTGCAAGCAGTCCTGAGCAGAACTCTCCCCTGGGAAGGAAAGGACTATGCCAGGCTCCTTCCTCAGCCTCTGCCTACCAGCCACCAGCACATTTCAGCCAAGGCTAGAGGAGACTGTGGAGGGTGGCACAGCCCCGTGGCCTAAGCCGCAGGAGGGTGTTGCACCGGCCATGGCCTCGGGAGGAAGGTGCTAACGGTAGGGCGTGGGTCTCAAAGTCCAGAGGTGTTGAGGGTAAGGGCTCATGGGTTGAACTATGTCCCCCTAAATCATATGTGAAACTACTGCCTCCAACACATAGACACATTCCCTCCTTTGGAAGTCGGGTTCTTGCAGGTGCAGTTGGCCTAAGTGTGGTCAGGTGAGTAAAGTGGGCCTTCACCCAGTGTGGCTGGTGTTCCTCTAAGAGGAGAGACACAGACATGGAGTGGACACCGTAGGAAGCTCTTGCAAGGAGTGGCCCAAGGACTGTGGCCACTAGAAGCCTGAAAAGGACGAGGAATGCTCCCCTCCCCCACAGGCTGCAGAGGGAACACAGCCCTGTGGAGGCCCTTGCTTCTGGCCTCTGGCCTCCAGCAGTGCGAGACAATCACCTTCTGTTGTTTGAAACCACCCCGTTTGTAGTACTGTGTTATAGCAGCCCTAAAAATAAGTGGACAGGACAAGGGGAGAGCCTCAGAGTTGGGGTGACAGCTGGAGGTAGTATTGTAGTTCCAGAACTTGGGATGCTGAGACAGAAGGATCAGGAATTCAAGGTCAGCCTGGGATGCTACATAGTGAGTTTCAGGCCAGCTTGGGACACACACCAAGATACTGTCTCCCAAAAGAAACAAAAGATCCAGGGAGAAATGTTTCCCTCTGGTGAGTTTTGGAAACTCGTGTTTTTCCTGTGAGACCAACAAGGGCAAAGGTAGAGGGCCCAGTGCCGGCAAAGGAGGGAGACAGGGTGAGGGGCAACGACCCCCTTTCCAGGTGGATGGGGGTCAGGTGCTGGCATCTCTGACATCTATTCCTTCCTTTCTAGTCCAGTACTGGCTCCACCTGAGCCTCTCACACTGATGTCCTGCTGGTCACCCAAAGGTGCCCACAGCATGGGCACTGGCTTCAGACAGGCCTGAGCTCCACCCTTTTTCTCTGCCCTCAGGTGTCCCCTGGGTTTGCCCAGCCCAGAGGCTTCCGGGGCTGCTCTCTCTGCCTGCCCTCTTCCTTACCCACCTGCAGTGTCATCCCAAGGGACAAAGGAGTCACATACACCTGTCTTCCCATCCAGATATCACACTGCTGTGAGGAAGTTCCACCATGCAGTGTCCTTCTTTGTAAAGGGAGTGATACTTGCAGGCTTACAGGGAAGTCGGTCAAGATCACCAGAGACCTTCCGGAAGCACAGGTGCTTGCTCTGAGCCTCCACAGACCAGCCCCAGGAGGTCCAGAGAGAGCTGAGGCTGAAAGCACACTCAAGAGCCTGAGTGCCCAGGGTTCTTAGCTCCTCTTGTCCCGGCCCAGAGGCCCCAGTGCTCAGCCTCGCTTTGAGCTTAGCATCCCTCTGGGCTCCTGCTACTTTGCACCTTGCTCTGCGTGGGCTTTAGCAGTGGCCTGGTGGCAGCCTGCTTTCTACCCCTAGAGGGAGAGCCCCTCTTTGACCTGGCCCAACTCTTCTTTGCCTAAGAGATTCTCTTAAGACTTGGTAGATGGCTCAGTGGATAAAACACTTTCTGCGAAAGCTTGAGAACCTGGATCCAGATCCCCAGGGCCCACGCAAAACAAAACTGTGGGTGAGCACCCGTAATCCCAGTGTTCCCAGTGCACCTGGGACAAGAAGGTAGGCAGAGACAAGAAGTTCCTGAAAGCTCATGAGCAGCTATCCTGGCACATGAAATGGCAAACAGAATTAGAAACCCTACCTCCATAAGGAGGAAAATGGAGACCAGCACCCCAAACCGCTCTCCACACACCCACTGTGCCGTGCACATGTCCACGCACGCACACTGTACTGGTCAGCTCTACACTGCTGGGAGGAACAAACCAACCAGACACAGTTTATGGCAGGAATGGGATTTAGTTCAGCTCACATATCCAAGGGAAGTTCCATTAATGTGGAAGAAGCCGGCTCCCACTCAGAAAACCGAGTAGAAAGAAACCATCACCATCCAGCAAATACCTTAAAAAGCAAACAGCAGGGACTCCACCAGAGCTCAACTTCTTTGCACACCTTTGGGCTAGAATTCAGATCTTCCCCCAGTGACACCTTTGGGCTTGACCCCAGTATCTGCCCCCAGTGACACCTCCTCCAGCCAGGCAGCTGGAGACCCAAGTTACAAGCTTTAATAAAACACCTGAGTCTATGGGGGATATCACACACACATATCATACACACATTACAGAGAGAGAGAGACAGAGAAAGACAGAGACAGAGACAGACAGAAATTTTTCTCTCTCTCTCTGATCTTTGATTTTTGAGACGGGGTCTCACTATGTAGCCCAGGCTAGCCTCCAACTCCCGCTCTTCCCGTTCAGCCAGGACTCGGGGTGTATGCCACCACACTCCACTGCAAAATAAACACTTACTAGTGTTCCTTCTTAACTGCCCTGCACCCAGCTTGCCAAGTGTCCTCGATGCCCCTTCCAGCCAGGGTTTCAACAGACCCCATCAACAACCTCAGTCCAACGGATCACACCATGGAAACCACAATGTTTACATTTCAAAGATTTACTGGGGATAAAGGCTACTTAATGAAGGAGGGCAGAGAGTGCTCATGGGAAAGGACTTCCCAGGAGTTTTGGAAAATCCAAAAGATCCTCTGGAGTGGACCAAATAATGAGAGACCTGGACCGTCCAGAGTGCTTTCTGCTAATTGCAGGCCTTGACTCTTTTGTACACACATGGAGCAGGGAGGGAAGAGGCAGGAGGAAAGAGAGCTCTCCCACAGGAACCTGCCCCACCGCGCTCCCATGGAAGGATTCGAAGGACCTAGAAAATCACAAAGGAAATCCAATGCTCATTTCACAGAGAAAGGAAAGTTGATTGATCTTTTGCTTTTTAAAATGGCTTGTATTTTCCTGCCCTTAATAAACACCCTTTTGGAGCTACACACACATACACACACACACACATGCACATGCACATGCACATGCACACAGAGTGTTTCCTCCCTGCCCACCTTTCTCCCTGAAACCCATTCTATCTTTGTGTCCCCATCTTTCACCTCTCGGCATGTCAGGGTGGCCTAGCCCCGTTCCTCCTGCCTCTCCTCTACTAGCTGCTCTCTTCCTCAGGCTTCAACTCTTCTTTAGTGAGGAAACACTAGCTGAGACAACAGACAAGCTCAAGGCTTTCTTTGGCAGCTCCCTGTAGAAGTGTATTTCACCACATACAATTCAACTGACCTGACAGGACTGTCTTGGCCAGGTGGCTTCCATATTGGCCTCAGGCAGCTACTGTAGCAAAGAGAACTGTGGATAGACACACTGGAACTTCACTCCTCATGGGAGACCCATTAGCTTTGGGGAGCAATTTGCCAGTCTCTGTCACAGGCTGCCCAAGGTCACCAAATGGAACCTCTAGCAGCAAGGCCTCCCATGGAGCCTGAGGTCTGGAGACCCATGAACTATAGAACAACTATCTGAGTCCTTCCCTCCCTCATCCTAGACGTGCACACTTCTCCTACCCAGTAGCTCGGATGGGAAAACTACAATCCGCCACATCTTAGAAGAGAGACCTGAGATGAGACGGGGCTCTGATTGCTCTCCCAGGCTGTCAAAGGCCCAGCCTGAGGGCTCCCGCTCTCTATCACGAACCACAGGCTCTAGCCTCCAGATATCTCTCTGGCCACTTTGTTCCAAGGCCACCTCTGAGGTGGATGCCCTCCTTGGCAGCTGCTCAGCTCATCCCTCAGCTCACAGTTCCTGCTGGTACTCAAGGTGATGTGAAGGCCCGAGAGTCATAGATTGTTCTGTATTTAGCTCTGGCTAATGGTTTAATGGCACAGCTCCCTCAAAACCCAAAAAGACTGCCCATCTGTTTGCTTCTAGTCCATTCCAGAGGGCAGGAGCACAAATGAGAGATGAAGGCTGGAGAGATGGCCCAGTGGTTAAGAGCACTTCCTGTGCAAGCATGAAGGCCTGAGGAGGCCTGAGAGACTGCTTGAGTTCCATCAAAGGATCCACACAAACAGCTGGGTGTGGCCACATGGAGACACACTTGTCTGTAACCCCAGGCCTATGGGACCCAGAGCTCACAAAGAACCTGCAGAACAGGCAGAAGTGATGGAGCAGGACACCAATGATCCTCTCTGACGACTGCAGGCAAGCATCTGGGGCACCACATGGACACACACCACACCAAACCACACACACACACACACACACACACACACACACACACACACACACACACACCACATTACTAACACAGGAGCAAAAAAAAGTCATTTTCAGACATGGTTCTCTAGCCTGATTCTTGCTCCCTGCCCCAGGCTAAACAGGACGACCCTGGACTTCCCTGGCCCAGCAAAGTACACCGACTGACTCTGACCTTGCACAAAGCAAGGCCCTTTGTTATTCAAGCCTTTTTCATTTATTTATTTATACATATTTTTCCAGGCAAGGTCTCAATCTAGGCCAGGCTGCCTGGAACTCGCTCTGTAGCTCCAGGCTACGCAGTGATCCCCCTACCTCAGCCTCCCAAGTGCTGGGATTGAGAGTGTGAGCCAGCACACTTGGCTCTCCTTTCTATGCTGGGGATGGAACCCAGGCTCCTACACACACTGAACATGACCTACCACCAAACACAAGCCCAGTCTCCAGAATCTGAGGTCTTACAACAGGGCTTTGGTCTACTTAGCATCTAGTAAGTCTGTTCTCCCAATCAAGACCTCAAATTTCTAGAGTCCTCCTTTCATTTTAGTTTTCCTTGCAAATCAGCTGCTTCTTGCCTGAGCTGCCTCATTCTTCTACGATCTTGTCAAATACTATCAATATGCTCTTCTGTATTACAGCTTCTTCCACTGGAGTGACAGGCTTATGGTGCAGCTCGCCCGCTTACCTCAGGCAACAGCTTTACCAAATCTTTTGCCATTGCATAGCACAGGTCATGATTTTTTCAGATCCTGAGAATGGTTTCCTCATAACCTGCCCAGACTACAAAGCCAACGCCATATCCCATTCCTAGTACCAACTTCTGAGTTAAATTAACACAAATTTCTGTAAGAGATGACTCCTTGAATTTTAGTGGCCAGACACAATATACATTGATTTCTTGTTCTATAAAAGGAGGATGATGAAGGGAGAGATTAGGACCCTTATGCCTTCAGCCACCCAGTGACCCAAACACACATGGAGATGGTCCCATTGTCAACATGACTTTTAAGGGAAATCTGGACACGAGACACTAGACAGCCCATGGAATATGATATTGTGTATGGTGGGACATGTCTATTATCCCAGAGGAAGGAGGACTAGGGCTATGTGAGACTCTGTCTCAAAACATAACAAATAAAAACAGTCAGACATGGTGTCACACAGGCCCCAGCTTTCAGAAGGCTGAGGTTGAATTAGAAGGATCGCCAGGAGTTCAACGCCAGCCTAGACTACACAGTAAGGAGAGAGACAGAGATCAGATGCCTTTTTGTGGTTTTTTAATATTTTATTTATTCATTTTCAAGCAGAGATACAGAGAGAGAGAGAGAGAGAGAGAGAGAGAGAGAGAGCCAGGCACACCAGGGACACCACCTTGTGGGTCTGGCTTATGTGGGTACTGGGGAATTGAACCAGGGGCCTCAGGCACTAGAGGTAAGTGCCTTAACTGCTGAGCCATCTCTCCAGCCCGCATTTTTGTGTTTTTTAAAAGTATTTTATGGGAGCCGGGTGTGGTGGCGCACGCCTTTAATCCCAGCACTCGGGAGGCAGAGGTAGGAGGATCACCATGAGTTCAAGGCCACCCTGAGACTACATAGTGAATTCCAGGTCAGCCTGGACTAGAGCAAGACCCTACCTCGAAAAAACAAAAACAACAACAAAAAAGTATTTTATGGGGCTTTGGAGATTGCTCAGTGCTTAAGGCACTTACCTGCAAAGACTAGCGACCATGTTTGATTCCCCAGTATCCATGTAAAGCCAGATGCACAAACGCTGGCCCTGGTCATCTGTCATTTCTTCCCTCTCCTTGGCTCACTGGGTTATAGACCCCTGTCTCAGGCCAGCATCGCATTTATTTCTCTGTAAACTCCTTTTTTTTTTTTTTTTGAGGTAGGGTCTCACTCTGGCCCAGGCTGACCTGGAATTCATTATGTAGTCTCAGGGTGGCCTTG
>PVHP010036314.1:0-17986 GCA_004024765.1 Zapus hudsonius | reverse complement strand
GGCCAGGAAGACTGGGATGAGTACTAAGATATACAGGATAACTTGCCACAAGGACTAATACAGACAGCCCACAGAGGAGGATATACAACTGATCAGGGATGGGGAGGGGGGGAATTGGGGAATTCGGGATAACAACGCATGGTTTGCCCACTAAATAATGTAACACATTATGGACAATAAATATATATTAAAAAAAAAACAAAAAAAAAATGATATCACGATGATCTACCAGAATTGAGAGGCTGTTTTCTACTCTTTTCTACCTTTGTTCCTCATTTCTTGGATCGTTTTTCTCGAATTCATATTTAAATTCATAACAGCAACATTCAGAGTTCAAATTATCCACCACCCAAAGATCTCCAATATACCATTTATTGTAGACACTGGATATAACTCCATACTTCTGGAAGAGTACTAAAAAAGTGATATTCCCATCTCACAGTTCTCTATTAGTTCATTGTTATAAAAAATATCAGCCAGCTAGATGCATAGGAGATCAAATGGAAATACATATTATTTTTTTATGACTTAAGCTCATGTTTGCTTCATTTGTACCTACTCTCTGGCAAAATCTATTCTCATGTATAGGTCCAACAATAAAGACATAATCTGTTTCTTCAGTAAAAGATATAGGAAAATAATATGGCAAAGAAATTTGATATAGGAAAGGGTGAAGTATCAAGGCCACTGATAAAAACAATCATCATCATTTAAAAGTAAACTGAATTCCTTGAGAACAGAGCCCAAAACCTGTTGATCAAGAAATCAGTGTTATTAACCAAAGCTTGGAATATAGATACACTGCTTCATTCATTAAGTGCAATACTAAGTGAAAAAATACAAAAAAGTTCCTGTGTATTATTATTATAAATTATATAGGTTTTAATAGGGGAACAAAAGATGAGATGGTAGATATAATGGTTTGAATATAATGTTCTCAAGTTTTTTTTTTTAAGTGAAGCATTTAGGAGGTGGAGGAAGTATGGTACTAGTGGCAGTTTTGGGGTGGAGTCCTGTCTGAAGATGTGTTCTGAGACAGCTTAAACTCTGGCTGTTCTTTTTTTTTTCTTTCTGCTGTGTGTATGTATGATGAAGCAATACAGCTTCCTCAACCATGTTTAAGATTCCCCTGGAAACAGTAAGACAGAAATAAAATCTTTCCTCCCATTAGATGCTTGGATTGGGTATTTAACCCAACAGCAGAAGGTAATTACAATGGTGGTTCAATATAATAAATACCAAATGAAGATGGAATGAAGGAAAGAATGTCTATTTGTTCTGCTAGGCTTTAAGAAAACAATTGTATAAGACTGAATATTCCAAAATAACCAGGCAATGAGGAAAAGGGTAGCAACAACTTTTGACCACCTTTTAATCTTCTTAGAAGGCACCTGAAATTCCTTTTCATATATTTGAAATGCCTACACATGATGCCTAACATTATAGAAACAAACAAAACCAGACATTCACTTTATTAACCTTATTTATTACTGAAATAAACCCTTTAGCTTTCCAAAATGTCTTCTTCAGATTCTGAAACTAAAGGACAAAGAATGAAAGATACAAGAAATTCTTTGATGTGCAGGCAATGTCATTATACTTTCCAGAAGTCGCTTGACTCTGACTTTAATCAGTAATGTCATGTCCAACACTGTTGAATTGGCTATAAAATGAGTTGTGTGTGAATGTAGTAAGGACAACACATGTATCTTCAAAATAAATCTATGAAACATTATTTTGAGTATTGTTAACTAAGAGGTTATATGGCTAGCCTGAAACTTTCTAACATTCTTTAACTAATGTGGTTTGAATCAGATGCCCCTCAACATAAACACATATGTTTTGCAAGTCTGGTCCCCAACTGATGGCAATTTAGGAGACTTGCTAGACAAGATATGTTGTTGGGGGCAGGCTTTGTGGTGTTATAGCCAGATCCCTCTTGCCAGAGTGTGGCTAATTCTCCTGCTGCTGTTTTCTATCTGCTGTGACAAAAATGTGATATTCAGATTCTGCACATACCATTCTTCCCATGTCAACATGAAGCCTCCCGTCATGACTATAAGCCAGACAAAACATTCTGCACATCAGCTGCTTTTGGCCAGGTGCTTTGTCCCAGCAATGAGAAGATAAGTGCCATGGAAAATTTGTACCAGAAGTGGGATTGTTATTGCTTAAAACCTAACTTTGTGTGGTTTTGGATTTTGGAACTGATTTGTGGGTGGAATGTGGAAGGATTTGAAATATTGGTCTAAGAGTTGACTTGCAGTGCTGTAGTCAAAGTTTGATGGACCATTTTGGCAACATTTGAAAGGCATAAATGTACAAAGTACTATAAACTTTGAGGCTTAGTTTGTTATAGGAAGACAGAGCTTTGTTCAGACTGCCAAGAAAGAGTTTCAGTGAAAAGCTTGCTGCATGTGCCCATGTCCTAATAATTTAAGCAGTGTTACATTTAGAAGGAATGGGATGTGAACTCAAGGATATGGAACAGAAATAAATGAAAGTGTTGGGGCAGGTAGCTACCAGCTTCAGCTGCAATTGCTTGAGAGATTGCCACTATTGAAATTGGGCCAGCTTTTTTCCATTTGGGCAACAGTAAAAATACTTATTCTTTTCAAAGGGTGGGGGGCAACATGTTGATGTAGTTTTCCTGCTCTTGAAGTTCATTTTATTCCCCATTGGATTAACAAATTTGGTAGCTTACCTGGTACTACGGGAGTATAACAAATGCAAGAAATTGACCATGTGATGTAATGCAGAGTTGTTGAAGGTCTTTGCAAGCCCAATGGACCCATGGAATGAACCATAGATTGCAGTGGAAATGCTTGGAATTTAGAGACTCCAGGACTATAGAATGGCTTCCAAGGAGTGCTGCTGGGTGGGTATGGAGTTTTGCCTGGGTTTTGGGCAGCCCATCTGGATGGGTCAAATTGGAACCCCAGAAACTTCATCACTTGTTATAAATGTCAGGCATGGAGCTACATGATTTGATATTTATACTGTTTATTTTAGAATTGGTTCAATCTTTTCCTGCTATGCCATATTTCACATTATGAATAGTTACTCTGTGTCATGTGTTTTTGGTTTTAGAGGGTCATAATTAAGAGATAGTAGACTATGAGGATGTTTGATTTTAAAAAACGGGGCCTTAGACTGAATGCATTTTATGTAAATATGATCATGAATTTATGGGGGCCAGGGGCAGAATGCAGTGTTTTGAATCAGATATCCCCCATAAACTCATGTGTTCTGAATTCTTGTCATCGAATTTCTTGTATGGCAGAGAAGACTGAAATAAAATAATTTTTTTCAGAAGACTACAGGCCAGCTGACTTGGTGAAGGCAACTGAGAAAAATGAGAGACACTTCCTCAAACTAGGTGGAAGACAAGGACTGACACCTGGAGTTATTTCATGAGCTACACACACATGCACACACACACCATGGCATCCAGGTTCCCATACTTTAAAATACATCATACACACACAAAAAAAAGAAAAGAAAAATAAACTGAAAAGGAAAATGAAAGTCAAAGCCAGTTATCACTCAATGTAAGATCACAGTAAAGTTATATGTTATCTGTGAAGACCTCTTACAAAGGGATAGTTATGTTGGAAGAATCATAACAACCAAAGGAAGAAGTTCTTATAAGTCCTTAGATTCTATCACAGCTAATATCATGTTACTGCTTGGTAGCCCTAGCTGCACTTTGAATAACCAGGAAATTTCTTTAAAATGCCAATTCCCTATTTCTGAATCTGAGCTGTCATTGTGACTTTCTTTGGTTACTAATAAGAAGCATAAATTACACTGTGTCATCTTAGTCCACAAATGTTCATGCTTCTGATTTCCTTCTTGAACTCTAGCCCATGCCATGAGAACAAGCACAAGTTATACTACTGGGTAATGTAGAACAGAGGCAAAACATGCAGGCATTTTAAACATGTCTTCCTCTGGCTTTCTAATAGATGATCACAGGCATGTGAGTAAGGATGAGATCCAGTGCAAATTGCCAGTTGTTAACTAAATAAATTGTATTGCTCTAAGTCACTGGTTTAGAGTAGTTTGTTGAAATCAAAAGCTAACCAATTTTCCAGAATACCACCAAGTTATATTTATAAGACATTCACTTAAGTGCAAATAAAGAGGCTTTTTTGGCTTCTGGAATTCAAATTGCTATAGTAAAAATGGCATTTTCTTCCTTGGAGTGCTTTGTTATAAATATTTCATTTGTGGTTTCATTCTTTTAGGATTTTCTAGAACAATTTATATTACTTATACTGTAATGAATTTTTCTATCCTCTCACTATCTAGTATTACTGCCAATATTAGACATTCATATTTAAGAAATAAAAAGTAAATTGGACATGGTGGATCACGCCTTTAATACCAACCCTTGAGTGGCAGACATAGTAAGATTGCCATGAGGCCCTCCTGAGACTACATAGTGAATTCCAGGTTAGTCTGGGCTAGAGCAATACCCTACCTCAAAAGAAAAAAGAAGAAACAAATAAAAAAGAAGACAAAAGTAAAGAAAGAAATTGTTCTATTGTATACCACAATATAACAGTGTTATTAATTTAATTGAATTTTGAGAAGTCTTTATGCACCCACAAAAAAGAGCAAGAACTAGCCTGAAGAGAAATGGACACTTTTATATGAAGAAGTGTTAGAGTTATAAAACAGAAGAGTTCTTCAGGGTATTCAGCAGTACTGTTTGAAAAACAAAATTATTGCATACCTATAAAAGCAGAGACAACAATAAAATAGTCATTTATAATCCTGTTTCTAAGAGATAGTTGCCATCTTAGTGCATTTATCTCCATGTTTTGTGTGTTTCCTTGACAATATTTATTGGTGAACATGTTGTTATTTGATCACAATCCACTCCCCCATCCTTCCTTCCTTTGATTAAACTCCTTCTTCTTTCCAATTATTCTCCCTCCTATTTTGATGACTTAAAAAAGTTTCCTTAATATTGTATGGGTGTTTAATATTTTGTGTTTTATTTGCTACCTCATATTCACTAAATGAATGTTAAGCAATCTACATGAAGTTTTATAAAATTATTTTAATTGTATTTGGTAGATATATCATTATTATTAAGTTTTATTCCCATAAAGTCATGTGTAATTTAGGTTTACTTCCACTGTAAATTGATTTGTAATGTTGAAAATTTTGGGGTACAAGTATGGATATATGTTCATGTTTCTTTGCATTTTCTTACAATAATGCTTAGAGAAAGAATTGTCAAGTTAAAAAGACATTTTGATATTTTAAGGTTTTTGAACTATATTAGATTGTCCTCCCCAAAGATTACATCATTACTTATTTCTGTCTATAGTGAATGAGTTAGAAAAAGATTCTTTCAAGGCTCCATGTCCAGTATTAAATATGTACTTATTTAAAAATCTGAGCTAAACTATGTGTGGTGGCACATCCTATAGTCTCAGCACATGGAAAGTGGAAGTAGGAGGATCTGGAATGCAAGGCCAGCTTGGGCTACAGGGTAGGTTTGAAGCCATCTTGGACTATATGGCAAGCCTACATCCAATGCTGGGCTACTTTAAATTCTGTCTATAATAAGAAATTAAGTAAGTATATAAATAAAATCTTAGATGTTTTAAAAGATGTGAAAGAAAACATTTTGTTTTAAATGTTTATTGCCAATTAGTTGACTAGTTACTAGTTTTTCAAGCATTTATTATACTTTTCATTTTCAAATTAGAAAAATTGTACTCTTTTTTGTTTATTAAAAGCACTTGTGCTGAGCAGATGGTCCAGTGGATAAACCACTTCTACTCAACCCTGAGTATCAACATTCAATCCCCAGATCCCATGTATAAATGTGAAATCTGTGTCATGGTAAGATTCTGTGATCCCAATACTCTAACAGTAAGATAACAGGTGGAGATAGAGGAATTTCCTGGGAGCTTATGGTGAGTGCAGCAAAAAAGAAGAAAGAAGAAAGAAAGAGAAAGAAAGAAAGAAAGAAAGAGAAAGAAAGAAAGAAAGAAAGAAAGAAAGAAAGAAAGAAAGAAAGAAAGAAAGAAAGAAAGAAAGAAAGAAAGAAAGAAAGAAAGAAAGAAAGAAAGAAAGAAAGAAAGAAAATAAGAAAGAGAAAGAAAGAAAGAAAATCAGCAGAGAGCTCCAAAGAGAGAAACCCTGCCTCAACTGAAGTGGAAAGGCAAAGACTGATCTGAAAAGTTTCCCTTGGACCTCTACACAAGCATACATAAATACACACACACACAGAATTAAAAGTATTTTAAATCTTGTGGACTCTGTATAAATTAAGGATTCCTTATTTTTGTCATTCACTTGCATGTAATAACCCCTGTTGTTAGACTGCTTGCCTATTTTCTTCCTTTCCATTTTAGAACATTTTTCTTTATTCCAAGACCACCTAATATTTGTAAATTTTCTTCTTTTCTTTCCATGTTTTAGTTCAATTTTTCATGTCTTAGAATATTTGATAGTAGGACAATCATATCCTAATGATTTTGTGTTTAGGGAGAATGATTTACCCCAGGTGAACCATGGTAGAAAACTCTTCCTTTCTCTTCTCTTAAATGCTATACACATATGAAATTGTAATGAATAAAAAGATATCCAGTATAACTTTGTTTTGCTTTCACAGTTGAAACTTTTGTCATAAACTTGAGCCTTTTTTCTAATTCCATAGAGATATAGCTCTGTCTCCAAGAGAGATGGCCTATTCATTCCATTTCTGACAAAATCCAGTTGAGAAGAGTGACATTTGATTCTGCATCAGTGATCAGTCTGGCCATTGTGATGAGAAATTCACAACACATGGGCATTCAAAAGAATATATTGACGAGAATATGGAATGCTGGAATTTAGCCTTGATTTTAAAAAAAAACAAAACCACTCTGCATCTTTTAGATGTTTTCCTCTTAGTGGCTTATTAACATAACAAAGGATTTTCTTTTTTCAAAATATCTGCCAATCCTGTCATTTATAACCCAATATTTGGTTCGGATTTCTTGAAAATTTGAGTGAGAGTAACATTATGTATTAACAACATTGGAGATTTTATAGAAATTACTTTACCATATATTTTTTATCTTTACTTTCATATCCATAGCACTGTAAAAAAAACTTGGATATTTGATGTAACAAATCTATAATTATGAAATAAGAAGTGCCATGTAATGGTAACAATTATTGCTAATAAGAAAGTAAAGACAGAACAATAAGAACCTAAAATAGAGCCAAGGTAGTTTAGTGTTTAATAGATCAAAGAACTCTAACCTTCATGGAAGTTTTAAAACAGGAAACAGGTGTTACAGTGCTGTCTAGCAAAGGGAGACACATCAGGAATAAAAATTTAAAAACTCTCCTAGCATCCATCTCTAAGGGAAACTTAAAACATGGGTTGGGAATTATGAACAATTGTAATGAACTGTATCTTCAATAAAATTCTACAGCCACAGAGATTTTATTTTATAAATTTTCATGTTATTCCTACATTTAAAAATTAGAGCATAACATTAGTGGCAGTTTTATTTGAATATCATGGAAAGAGATTCAAAGCTAAGTTGGGTGTGAAAGAGAACAGTTAGAAGGCTTACATGTGGGCTCCAAGTCTACCATGTTACTTTATGTAGTTCTAAAGTCTATGTTCTTCATGGTAACATCTCCAACTTTTAATACTAAAGAGAGTTCAATCTCCTCTTTATTTGTAAGGATCTGGATATAGGATTGAATTGATCTGAGGTAAAGAGAAGTAAATTATTAAAATGATCACCTCTTGAAAGGGCTAGCATTTTTAGTTTGGGATTATTTCTTCTAATATCTCTGAATTCCTTTCTGAATTTATTCTTATCTATTTCCTCTTTATTTTATTGAAAAATTAATCTGTATTACCACAAATAAAGAAAATACATAATGAAAATTATATGATACAATTTGGACAAAGTTCAGATCTTAATGTGGGTGTCTAAATTGTGTTATCTTTGAGTATGGAAAATTTCATATACATGGGAAAGTAAATAGAAGACTATAACAGGTCTGTCAATTGCTCTTTGTTACAACAGTTATTCTTCTTTTTGCTGACCTTATTTTGTTTCTCCCACCTTCCACTTTCACTGCATTTATTGAATATTTTCCAAATATACAGAAAGGGTGAACAATTATGAAGTTGACACAAATATATGTCACCTTAATTTGACAAATAAACATTTACTAAAATATTTATTACATATCTATTCATCCTTTCATCTATTGTCTATCAAATCCTTTAATATTTTGATATAATGCTAAAGTAAGGTACAGATATCACTATATTTCTCCAAATGCTTCCACTAGTGAATTACTAAGGATATTATTCATAATTTCTGACTTTGATATAAAATTACATACAGTGAAGTTTATAAATCTTAAGTGCACCACTTGCGGAACCATTGGGCCTAAAACCTTTTTCTTTTCTTTTCTTTCTTTCTTTCTTTTTTATTTTTATTTTTTATTGTCCATAATGAGTTACAATATTTAGTGGGCAAACAATGAGTAGTTATCCCCAATTCCCCGCTGCCTTCCCCTCCCCACTCTGCTGCATAACCTCCTCCATGGGTCGTCTGGATCAGTCCTTGTGACAGGGGACCATGGATAGCCTAATATTCAGCCAGGTTCTCCTGGCCATGCCTCTGGAAAATCTCCCCACCATGGCTCTCACAATCTTTCCGCCCCCTCTTCCGCATTGTTTGTCTGTACAGAAGCTTTTGAGCCTGATCGGGTCCCATTGGTTAAGTGTTTGTCGTATTTCCTGGGCTGCTGGAGATTTGCTCAGGAAATTTTTTCCAATTCCTATTTCATGTAGAGTTCCTCCAATTTTTTCTTCCAGGGTGTTCACGTTTACTGGATTTATATTAAGGTCTCTGATCCATTTGGAGTTGATTTTTGTGCACGGTGAAAGGAGTGGGTCTATTTTCATTTTTTTACACATGTTTATCCAATTCCTCCAGCACCATTTGTTGAAGATGCTATCTTTGGCCCAGCGTACACTGTTTGCCCCCTTGTCAAAGATCAGATAACTAAAGTTACTTCCATTCAAAGCTGGGTCTTCAATTCTGTTCTATTGATCCGTCTGTCTGTTTTTATGCCAGTACCATGCTGTTTTTGTTACTATGGCTTTGTAGTATGTTTTGAAGTCAGGGATGGTGATACCTCCTGAGTAGGATTTTTTACTTAGAATAGTATTGACTATCTGAGGTCTTTTGCCCTTCCAAATGAATTTAGAGATTATTTTTTCAATGTCTGTGAAGAAAGAGGTTGGGATTTTTATCGGCATGGCATTGAATCTGTAAATTGCTTTTGGCAGGATTGCCATTTTTACTATATTGATTCTCCCTATCCATGAACATGCAATATCTTTCCATCTCCTCACATCCTCCTCTATTTCCTTCTTGAGTGTTTCAATATTTTCCTTATATAAGTCCTTTACAACCTTGATTAGTGATATTCCAAGGTATTTGATTTTCTTTGAGGCTATAGAAAATGGGAGAGTCTCTCTTATGTCTTTGTCTAAAATCTTTTGATATTAGTCATAGAACATAACCTTAACCCTAGAAAATAATTGCCATGTTGTATAACTATTCCCATTGGGCTGAAACATTCCCCATGGAGGGAATAAGAAAGCTAATAAGACTCAGGAAGCTAAGAAAACTTATTTGAGGAAGGTCATGAAATTTAGGAGGCTCTGGAAGTTCATAAAGTTTAAAAATTCTCAGAGGACCCCTCCCCATGGTCATATGAATAGTAAAAATAGCTCGATGGAGATTCCAGTATATCTGCCTCCAATTTGGGCAGGGAGCTCTAAGGATGCAATTTTTGTGCATCTTAATTTCTGCTAAGGTGGGTCTTTCAGGGATGCAGCTGCCTTTGAGTTATTCATGATATATTAAGTTACCCAAGTAATCTCATTGGTTCACCAAGCTAGATTTGGTTAAAATATTTTTTTCTTTATGATATGTGCATTATTTAGGGTGAGTAGACATTTGTACACATTTCCACAGCCCCTTTCAAGTTAATTTATGTCTGAACCCCACCCTACTAAACAGCCATTTTACTGATATGCTAGTTTACCTTTGATTAGTTTAAACTCATTTAGAACTTTATATAAGTTAAATCATGTAGCATTATTTGTGTTAGTATACAGAATCATGTAGTCAGGACAATGTTTTTTTATTTAGTTTTATCCATGGTATATATTATAGTTATTCTAATCCTCCAGTTAAAAGTAAAGTTCACTTCTAAGTTCTAGAAAAGCCATTTTCTTTGCCCACCAGGGCTTGCATTTCATTTGTTTTTATGTTGATATTTTGCATGTTTTTTAAAAAATATTTTCTTTATTCATTTCATTTTCAAGCAGAGAGAGAGAGAGAGCACACCAGGGCCACCATCTTGTGGCTCTGGCTTATGTGGGTACTGGGGAATTGAACCTTGAACTGGGGGCCTTAGGCACTGTAGGCAAGTGCCTTAATCACTGAGTCATCTCTCTAGCCCGCATGTTTTTTTTTTTTTTAGGTAGGGTCTCCTTCTAGCCCAGGATGAACTGGAATTCACTATGTAGTCTCAGGGTATTCTTAAATTCATGGCAATCTCTTTATGTTTGCCTCCCAAGTTCTAGGATTAAAGGTGTGTGCCACCATGTCTGGATCCCAAATTTGTTAATCCATTGGGCAGTAAAGCCAACTTTGAGGAACAAGAAAACTCCTTCAGCATTCTTCCCCACTTCCACTTTTAAAAGATTCAGCATTCTTCCTCCTGTCCCAATGCAGAACAGCTGACCCAATGAAGCTGGACTTTTGTCTTTTGACACAAACTATTATTTCTTTCTGTGTCACATTCCTCTGCTCACACTGGTACATTTTTTAAAATTCAACTATGTTCAAACTCTTACAACACAAGCAGAATGGAAACTCAACCGTGTTCAAGCTCTTACAACACAAGCAGAATGGAAACTCAACCGTGTTCAAGCTCTTACAACACAAGCAGAATGTAGCAAGCCTCTAACAGAAACTGGACAAAGTTCTTTTATTCTCCTCATTAGCCAAGCATGCACAGTCCATCTGTTTTTGTTTTTTGTTTTTGTTTTCACATTTAGTTCTCTCAAACTATAAACAGAATAGTCCATCAAACTGTGCTTACAGCACTACAAGGCATCTCTTAGACCAAGGATTCAAGTCCTTTCATATTCCAACCACAAATCAGTTCTGAAAGGTAGAAAGTGAGACAGGCTTCTCGCAATTCCACTGGTACCAACTTTCTGTTATAGTTACCTTCTCATTATTTTGATGAATCATATGTGATGATTTGAATGTAAATGGCCCCATAGACCCAAGTATTTTTGATTGATCTTCATACTTACACTTTAGCAGGCAAAGAGTAGCTGTGTTACTGAGAGAAGATCTTGCATCCAGCCCTAATGTATGTAGAGAGACAGCTTGAGTTCTGGCTACTCACTTTTCTCTCTCCTCTGTAAATGTAAGATGAAGTGAGCCTGCTAGTTGTTCCATGATGAATTTTCTGCTGAAATCTGTACACCCTTTCTTCCAATAAGCTGCTTCTGGTTGGGTGTTTGTCCCAGCAATGAGAAGGTAACTGCAACAGCACCCAATCAAAAGCAGCTGGTAAGAAGAAAGATTTTTATTTTGACTTACAGTCTTGAAGTGAACTTGCAAGAAAGGATCCACCTTCCAAATTACCATCAGCTGGGGTCTAAGCATTTAAAGCACATTAGTTTGGAGGGGTCTCTATTTCACACCACTGTACACCCATAAATTTAAACAAAGTTTCTATGGAAGATTACTATAATGGTCAATTTAATAATGATATTGTTGCATTTTAGGTAAAAATTCAGAAGAGTATCCCCAGTGGGTTGGGGCAGAGAAGAGGGAAATGGGGGCACCACTACAAGATTAGCTCATACAATGTATCTAATTATTGACAATAGAGATGTTAAAAAAATGAGAAGTAGTAGGAGCCAAGTAAAGGAATATATATAAATTGTAGAGCATCTGCCCAATCCATACCGTTTTCCTTGTGAAATTTCTTTTTCATAAATAAAAACTCATAGATTTTTATTCTTCTCCATGGACACCTACTTTCTCTAACAACAATTATACAAAGCTAATTACTACCATGAAGATAAATGGCACAAAGAAAGTATTGATTGTGACAATACAGAGAAAATTGGAAATATTTCATAGAGGACCATAGGTTTGGTTCATCTTTGTGTCAAACATGTGAATGTGATGTCTATTTATGATGCTAATGGATAAGTTTTTCTGGACTATTTAGTTTGTCAACTACTTTGAAATACCCATTGCCCCTGTTCTGAACTGAAAGACAGCATATCATTTGTGAGACAGTGTTGGGTACTTCTCCAGGTTACCGCACAGGTCCCTAGCCCCCTGCTAAATGAGCCTGTCTCTCTGGCGAGCAGGAGACCTGGCTCAATCGAGGAAAGGTGAGCGTGGCGGCTGGACAATCACACGCAGCTGGGAGAAGTGTCCAAGCAGATCTCAAAACTTTATTTTCATATCCAACCTTATATACAATCTAGGGATGTGTTGCATTGCCTTATCTCTTACACAAAGGGGGCTCAGTAAGCAGGAACACAGCTATGGAAACTCAGCCAGCAAGAGTAAAACCTATTAGCACTTGTAAACAGGATTTAGGGCTGTCAGCCATCCCCCCTGCCTCCTGGGGGGCACAGGTGTGCTAGGAACAAAGGCATGAGTTACCATGCTCCAGGCTCTCATCCGGATGCATATTAAAACTTAGCTCTCAGATATACATCCAGGCTGGGTCCTGACATCTCACTCTTTTCTGTTTGCTTGTAAGCAGGAGAGTTTGGCCACACACTCTGGGACCACCTCATACTTGTCATAATTGTGGGGGAGTTTAGCTCCAAACAGAACCCCTCAAACCCCAGAACAAGGAGCGAGCCTCCAAAGTGGGCCCCTCATATCCTGAGAGAAAAGTACTGTTGGGCAGACAATATCTGGACCCTCAATGCCATGATCTGTATCTCATTGACTTAAAAGCAATTAGCCTAGCCATAGAGACTGTATGAACCAAGATTGATGAGGCTTTATCCTGTTCTCTGAGCCCCTATTGTTGGTTTAAGGGAGTCCCTAATAACTCTTGTATGAGTAACAAAAGTATAATATAAAAGCACAATATTTCTTTACTCCCCCACCTTAAGAAATGATATAACATGTAGTATAATATTTTTAGCCCCTAAGGAATAACGTAGAATATAGTATAATACTTTCTCACCCCCAAGAAATAACATAAAACATAGTATAGAACTTTTTCATCCCCAAGAAATAACATAACACATTTAGTCCTTGTCTAATTTGGAGGACCACTCCATACAAGGATTTTAACAGTTGCTCGAAGGGAGTTTTGATTAGACTCTGTTAATGTCCATCTCTGCTCCAGCAATATCAAGTCTCAGGGTAAAGGCCAGGGTAGCTGTTTCTTGTCCTTCTCAGCAGAGTGGGGGCGATGGCCTGTGGGGGAAGGGTGTCATTTAGCTGCAACAGTGGCTTCTTTGGGGGCAGGGCGTTGTTCTGGCTGCATAGATTAGGGAGCAGCTGCTTCAAGTCCTGTCGGTTGTAAAGATGACTGCACTCTGGAACTTTAGAAGACATGGGAGGCAGCTTGCATTCCCAAGAGTCCCCACATTCTTCTAAAGAAGCACAAATGTCTTGCTTTGCGGGTATCATCCGCAAGCGATTATTCATGTGGGGTAGGTTTCCCCAATGGGAAAGACATAGCCAAATCCTCTCCCAGGTCCTTGGCAACCTTGTGTGGAGTCTTATTCCTAAACTTATATAATTCCCCCCTCTCTTGAGGATACCCCAATTGCTGTTGGGACATGGGGATGAAGAAATCTCTCTCTTGTCTTTTTCCCGCTGAATAGGACATGAAGTTAAGGCAACTGGGGGTATTCCTCAGAGAGGGTAGGGTCCCTATCTAAGGCCCAAGAGATAGAGACCCATTACCCATATTATACATTGCCAAGATTTTTTCCTGTCTCACATTGTGAGGCAGGAGGTAGGGTGACTCCCCCAGAAGTGGGGAGTGTTTCACATATAGGGTGTCCAGTGGAGAGTGCTTCACTGTTAGGTAACTGTCCACCATGGAAACTCAGATCCATCCCCAGATTTGTTTACTGAATGGCATCATAGCATCTGACATAATCTGAGATGGTTCCGACTTGCAAAGCATAAGACATATATTAATAGTTATCAAAAGAAATAGATATAGCATTTAATTTCAATAACAGCACAAGTGTTACTATAGACAAACATAGTTTTTGAAGCATTTTCAGAAATAAGTCCAAATATAGAGATCTAACCTGGAAGTCACCAGATCCAGAGCAGTCTAGAAAGACAGTATCTATGTTTGAAAACATACCAATTATTCAGGAGAGTTTGGAAACTCAAAGTGTAGAGGCTGAAATAGTTTTCCTCAGATGTCTGAACTTGTACCCTGGAGTAGGGAATATGTCTTAAAGAGTTAGTTTAAATACACAAAATAAGACAAATGTTGAAATAATATCTTAGATGGAGACTCTGTGATCATCCACAATGAAGCAGAGTCCAGTCCTGTTAAATCAGAACAGCAAATTCTAATATAAATCTGATTTTTAAAAAGAAAACATGTGACAACCAATGTTGTTAGCTTAACATTAGGCCTTAATTAATCTGATATATAGTAATGATTCTTATAAACATAAGACAATTATGTATTATCCATGACAGAAATTATATAAAAGCTTAAGTTCCTTCAACCTATTTACCTAATAGGAGGATAGAAGCCACAATGACTTAAATTAAACCTTAAATTGCATAAGCCCAATGATGACAATTTGATAGCATTAGCATGAACAAATAGAAACCATTTAAACCCACAATGTTTTTACTGACAAAGAAATATAGTTAGCCTGTGTTAGTACCTTAAGAGTTCTTTTTGTGGTTTCACAAGCAAAAGAACAGTTGTACTCTGTTTTATAAAAAGTTAGACTAGAGAATCATTTAGTATTTAAAGCTGACTTGGGGTGTGACTTATCTTTCTGCAAAACCCCAAAATTAATTTTTTTATTAAGAAACTAAGCAAATATATTTAGCAACCACTATATATAGAAATTTGTACTTGCCAAATGAGTATAACTATTAAAGAGTATCTCTAACCATTGAACAGCCTGATCCTTAATATAGACCTATAAGTAAGACACTTTCTAGGGGCATTCTCCCCACTCTTTTATATTTATAAGCAAGCAAAAAAGATATAGTACTTATAGCAGACAATGTCTCTAACCATTTAGCAATAGATGAGAAAAGAAACCTTATGTTTTTTTTTCTTTTGCCTCAGTTTACCCATACAATCATGGACTCTAGCATCACAAAGAGGACACAAATCTCCTCATAACATTTCCCTTACATTTGTCAATAAACCAGTTGGCCAGACCAGTTTATGAGGAAGTATTGGAAATATGTCTGTTTCTGGGTCTGTATCCAATGAGCTCTTTTGAATAGAGTCAGATTGAGCACAATAATATCTTGATTTTTTTATTATTGTTTACCAAGATTGAGAACCAGTACATATAGATGGCTTTTATAGAATTGGCATCTAACACATATTTACCTTATATAGAATTTAGAGAAAACATACCAATCTGAATTAACTCTTAAATTATGTAAAATAAGTAAAAAGAATTAGACATCCATATTAATAGGAAATTAGACATTTTTATGTAATGTCTCGGTGAATGTAGTTTTAAGAAAATTGACAACCCATATCTTTAATATTATGTATACATTTAGGCAAAACACAATACCTTTATCATATCTGGAAAATTTTTGCCACCTTGATAACTTTTGAATATCTCTGACAAATCAACCTTCATAGAATTTTTAAAACTGATTAAGGTAGACTGAAAGAAAATAATAAGTCTGTGGCATAGCTAAAATTAGAATATTGTATATTAGACAGGTGCCCTTGAGTAACCCAGAAGAAGGAATTTCTTATCCCAGTAAGCATATAAATTGACCAGAAACCAAATCAATCACAAATTGACCAGAAATCAAATCAATTGAATTCAGCCTGCAGAGCCTTCCATTAAAGTCCCATGGGGTCTCAGCCATCTCTTGGGAAAAGGCATCATGGCAATATAGGATTCCTTAGTCCATAGGCAACAAAGACCAATAACTAAAAGAGATGCAAAACTCAAAAGCATAAAGGCAAAAATCAATTACTCTAGCTGCTAGTCTCCTACAAAAAAAAGGCAGTACTCCCTGGGGTTAGCCCTGAGTGACCATTGTTATTCAGCCCCAGGGGTTTCAAACTGGCTGAAAGATATCACTTCTGTGGCATATTTTCTAAATATGAGAAAATAGCAGACATATTATAACCCAAACTGGAGAGTTTCATGTACCAAATCCATAAGTATCAGAGGCATTGCATGCGCCATGAGGCTTAACTCACTTTTACATCTGTATAGACAGAGAAAAAGCCTTATAAATTAAATTAAGTCTAAGTAAGCTTAAATAAACCTAAATATTTATACATGACCAAACGTTGCTAGGATACTATTAATGCAGGCCTTATTGGCATTATTTGTGCCTTTCCTGGGGCTGTGGACTGTGTCTCAGACCTCCAAGCCCATCTCCTGACATAAGTACAGCGCTCTGAGCACTGGGCCCTGACTTTGACTGTTTCGTAGGTCTGTGGTCTGTGTCTCAGACCTCCAGGCCTGATCTTTTGCCATAAGCACAGCACCCTGAGCCATGCGTCCTGACTTGCCTGTTGCGTTACCCATTGGCCAAATCTGGGTCTCACTCACCTTGATTCCGATTGGCAATTGATGAGCAGGGGGCTCCCTTGGAAACTCAGAAGGACAAAACAGACAAGTATAAAACTGGGAGAAGCATCGGAGGGGCGGAGCATGATGGCGGACGAGTAGCAGCCTCGCGAGGACTCTCGTCGAAAAGGTTTGATTCTTCAGCTGGGATCCAAACACGGGACCCCAGCTGGCCCTGAACAGAAACCTACTGTCAATCCGCACTATCTGGGGGGGCAGAACTCCCCAGCTGCTTTCTGCTCCGCAGAGGAACAGAGCGCAGCCCTTCCCCCAACCCTACCTCCCGCTCCCGCCAGTGGCATTGTCTCCTCTTTGCCAGAGACCTTGTCAGCTGAGAAACCTCTCCCTCCTGGGGCCCTTTCCTGCAGCCTCCCTCCAGCGATTCTTGGGCGCACTTCTTCCTGAGACCCCACACATACAGAAGCAGGCGTGCTCCTTGGGCAAACTGAACTAGCTCAGCTCGGGAGCCCATTCCAGACTGTAGATGCTGGGCGGAGCCAAGCCTCAGGCACCTGGGAACCTCTGCCAGGGCTGGAAGGACATAGGTGGCTTCGGCGGGCAGCAGGGACCACGCGCCACTGACCCTCCAGCGATTCTTGGGCGCACTTCTACCCAAGACCCCCCAACATACACAGGCAGACGCGCTCCTCAGGTAAACTGAAATAGTTGGCTCGGGAGCCGATTCCAGATCTCAGCGGCCGGGTGGGGCCAAGCCTCAGGCACCTGGGAACCTCTGCCAGGTCTGGGAGGATATAGGTGGCTTCAGCTGGAACCAGGATCCATACCACACTGATAGGAGGGCACAGTCAGGTGGGAAAACACTGGGCTCTGTAGTTGGGGTGCTGGGAAGGTTTCTACTGCAGCATACCAACTGGGGACAGGAGCCTATGTGGTGGCGCTAAGACTAAACAGTCACAGACAGAGAGATCCAGACAGGTAAAGATCTAAGCCTCTCTGGGGACAGAACACCCCAACAGGAAAGACCTTTGTTTAAGATCAAACCTGGTGATCTTTCCACTGGAAGCAAAGCGGGCTGAAGAGCACTCCCCAGGGTGCCTGAGTCCCACTCCCCTACCTGGACATGGGCAG
>PVHP010036313.1:0-17981 GCA_004024765.1 Zapus hudsonius | reverse complement strand
ATGATCTGTACTGGGGGAAAAAATACTCCAACCAAATTTATAACCATTGATTTTTATTAGAAAGTGAAGTTAATGATTGATACAGATATTTGCTGTTTCTAGTAAAAGAAGTCTGCCTGTGAAATCTATTTTTGGATCAGTTGTTTGCTGGCATACATAGATAGTCCTTTAAACATTTGCCATCAAATATTTATTTATTGGGCGCCTCTTTTGTGGACCACACCCCCTTTGTACTGGGAATACAAAAGTGAATGGAACACAGTCACTAAATCGAAGGATTCCAACTAGAGAACTGACAAGAGCACACACATAATGACTTTAGAAACAACAGAACACTTGATTTTACAATATGAAGAGTGGAGTTAAAGACGTAGTTTGGAGGAAAACCATTCCAGCAGATGATGGTGTCAAGGATGCATCAAGAGGAGGTAGCAGTGGAACTGGACTTTAGAGAATAAGGAATTCTGGATCGAGGGTAGACACTTAGGGTTTGTTGGCAGAAGAGAATGGAATGACAGCCTGCTGCTGTGGCTAGGGAGTAGACTGAGAGCCCAGCTGATGGTCAGTGTAGACAGTAAGCTTCTTAGCACAGTACGGGCTTTGTTTCTCAGAACTCATGTTCTACACAGGATCTTTTCCTGTAGCTAGGACAGATCTACCCCCCCCCCTCCTCTCTCTATGCCTCCCCCCTCTTCTCAGAGCTCTAAGCTACTTTTTAGGTTCTGCAAATAATATTATGCAAATCAAGGAATCAGTGATCACTACAAGGGGACAGTCATTAGTGGCTCCAGTGTTTGTTCTAACCCTTGTGGTTGGTGCTGGTCATCAGTTCCTCATTGGGGTAGCTGAAATGACTTGGAAGTAAGTCTTGCCAAGTTGACATGGGCACTAGACAGACTGAGCTCAGAGACTTGCTGGGTGGCCAGGTACAATGATGTTAGGAGCTTCTAGGCCTTTCCCATCTGTCCTCATGCCCAGAATCACCAGGGACACTCTCTAAACCCCAGAATTCAAAGCACCCTGGAAAGAGAGGACAGAATGCCGCTTTACTAGTAGAGGAATGGTCTGGTAAAGGAAAGGACTAAGGCTGAGTGTCTGGAAGGAGTAAGAAAGTGAAACTGACATTTATGAAATACTCTTTCTGCCTGGTTCTGTACTTGGCACTTTCAAATACATTTGCAAAAGCTGCCCAAGCCTGTTGCTTCCCATAGTACCCACATTTGGCATATCATATGGAAAAAACAAAAACATGCAGTATCTTTGCAAGATTTTTTTATGTAGTTAAAAGTTCACCATATTTGGGCAGTTTTCAAGTTGCAGGACAAACTTGCAAAACATTTCATGTATTCAAAAGGCTTATTGCTGTGAACATTCTGCTTTTAGGGTGGATGCCTCTGACACTTTTTCATCTTTCGGGTGAGGAAAAGCAGGAAGTACAAGGGGTGCTGTTTCAAGACCATCGGCGGGGAGGCAGGGAGTCTGGAGACATCATTGCAGCTTCCCCAGGCTGGGGCACCTCTGTGGCATGCAGGCCATCTTGGTCTGAGAGCCCTTCTGAGTTTTCATAGTGTGTAGCAAGTGTTCACATGACTCAGGGGTACAGCCTTCTTTTTAGCATCCTGTACATTTTGACTTGCATCATATTTACTGTAATAGTTACTTCAATGATTTACTAGAAAAATGTTGGTTATAAGTGAAGGAAAACCACTTCAAACCGGTTTAGGCACCTACGGCCACTTATTAGCTCTCTAAAGCCAGGCGCAGGCAGAACAAGCTAAACCACAGCAGAAGGGTCACAGCTGGATGGACCCATGGGAATGGCAGGTTAGATTTTGCCAGGACTGTGGCCCCTCTCATCTCCATTTCTCTCAGCCAGGTGGCCCAGCCTCTTGCATGTGTGGGGAACATGGCTGATGTTTTTTATTTCTTCCATGTCTGCAGATGGACTGTTCTGCACTTAGTTACAAATCTTGAAGAATGGACCAACCTTGACTTAGACTACTGGCTGGTTCAAAAGGTTAAGACTAGACATTGCTTTCAGGAGCTATATGATTGGGCCTCTGGGTGATGCCCAGAAGAGAGAGGCTCCTTCTCAAGGGAAGAGAGGAGTCAGGCAGGCAGATCACAGATGACCACAGTATCCACTGACCCTTTAGATCTGTGTCTTTCTGCCCCTTAAAAAGCTGTAGGTAAAAGATCAGTAAAATCTTTATCTAACGTTTCCTTAAATTATAGAGACAGAATGAGGAGGTGATCAGTAGCATTCATTAAATAAAGGCTCACTATTATTTTTATTTGTTTTATTCAGTTTTTGGGTAAAAGCCAGTCACAAGGTTTATATTATTTGTCTACATAAAGTCACAATTCAGGGATATCTCAAAATGTAGTTCAATGTAAGTTGTAAAATAGTTGTAAGCTTGATGGTTTATTAGAGAAACTTGGAATATTTTTCATACATATGCATTAATAACACAGTTGTTAGGGTCACAAAAGAAACCCTGTGCTCTCTCAAAAGTTTGCTGAGTAGAGAAGTTGGAAGAAGTGAGGAAACATCATTTGCTAGCAGTAAGCGCCCTGACTACAGTGAAGGCCTCTCCAGCCTCCTTGAAACAAGGGTCCATCACACAACTTTGTGAGCACTGCTGGGGCTGCATCGTCATGTCTCTTAGGAATAGTAATTAGTCAGATAGTGCTTGACAAAAAAAAAAAAAAATCTTGACTATCATTATTTTAAAATAGCCATGATTTTTTTCCTCCAAAGTTTATTTGTACAACATGGATTTCATTGTAGCCTTCTAAACAGCATGTATAACCCACCCATCAAGAGAAAGTCCAACTTCACGAGCAGAGTTCTGCATAAATGAGAGCTGTGTCATGGCCTTACCATATTGTGACACTTGGGGTGGGGACAGAGGGTGGCTGGTATGCCCTAGTGTCCTGAGCTCATCCTCTTAAGAGTTGGCTATTCCAAGACCATGTTCAGAGTCCTTTCCTGACCCGACAAGCGGCTCTGAGTAGACTGTGCCTAGCTGCATATTTCCAAGGGAAGGTTGACATTGTGGCTTGGGGAAGCCATTCTCTTTCTCTGAGTCTGTCAGAAGATCAAATGGATGAATTGTATTAGTCAGTGTGCCTTCTTGATACCTCCGTGAGTTTCAATATCTTATTTTGTAGTTTCTAAAAATAGAGCTTAAAACACGTGTCTGTTCTGAGTGCCCACTGAGTGCCTGTTGGAGGTGGGGTAGTCTGTTCTGGGTGAAGAAGCAAAGGTAGCTGATGTCATGGCGCATGCAGTATTTACGCACTGAATGGAGAACAACTAAGTGGGAGGTGACTGCACTGCCTTTCTGCACACGATTCCCAAGTTCTCCTTTCCTTGTGCCCAGCAGCATGCTGGGAGGTATGGCATCATAGGTGAGTCCAGGTTCCCAGTCACTTTACATGGGTTTGAGACTTGTCTTCATCATTTATCTCCTTGAGCCTGATTAAAAACTGCATCAGTATTAGCAGTATTATTGAGTATTCCAGAAAGGCAGAGATAGATCTTGTTACAGTTTGAAGGCTTGCTTCTCAGCTGTGGTAGGTGCTGGAGAAGTAGATCAGTAAGGGTACATTCCCCTTCTCTTTCTTTCTCCCTCTCGTCTTCCTGGCTGCCATACACTCCAGCCACCATGATGCTGCCTCACTATAGGCTCAGACACGCGGATCCACCAAGCACAGGAGATCTTTCTGTACCAGCTGTGTGTGTCTCAGGACTGAAAATGTGATCGACACAGATCTCTACCTGTCCTCAAGAAATCCCCACTCTATTTTAGGACATAACACACAGTTCAGAAAGCACCGGGGACAGCGAACGCTGCCTTGGGAGGACCCGGGCCAGATTGCAGTAAACAGGAATATTACCTAAACCAGTGAATTCTTCACAACTCACAGAATTAAAGCAATTACAAACACCCTGAAGAAAAGGAGAGAAAGAGCTTTTGAGAACAGGAAGGACAAGTGTAAAGGTGTTAGTTAAGATCTAGTAAGACGTGTGGAGAGTCGTCCAGTTTGTCTGGTCTGGGCAAGGAGAATATGCCCGTTCCCATGCGGGAAGCCTGATCAGAAGGAACTTAGGTAAATGCCACCTTCATAAGGGATATCAAAGCATTAAAAGAATGTTTAATGAGAATTCTGCATGTGGTGGAGATAGCTGGACGTGGTCCTCGGACTCTTAACCCTGTGCTCTCTGCTGCAGGGAAGAAGGCCAGGGATGGCCGCTGGGGTGTCTTGTCGCTCCTCTCCTGTCACTCTTCTCAACTTTGTTCCTTTACTTTGGGTTTGGTGTGATTTCTGGCTTTGTGTGGCCCTTGTACATTTCCACTTTAAGAGGAAATTATCTAAACTATGAGGTGACTGGTCTCATTTTGGACAAAATGAAACTTTTTTCATTGTTGTTGCATATTTTCTTCTGTTGAGATTTAATCACATTCACACCATATTCACTGTCATGTCATAATGCCAGTAGATTCCAAATTCAGATTCTGGCTTAGGCTACCTATATTGATCTGTAGCACAGCACGCCAGGACTTCTTGATCCTAAATCTCCACCCCAAGTAGTGAAGGGCAAATGTTCCATGAGGCCCTCATGGCCCACCATTGTCAAACTTTCATTCCCTCTTCCTTATCCACTTTCCCTGATTTAACTTTTCTCCATAGCATTTGTAATATATGATAGATTTTTTTTATTTGTTAAATGTTTGGAAAACTTTAAGAGTTTTATTTTCTCTCACTTGAAAAAATTGATTTGAAAAATCTTAATTTACATAATCTGCTGGTGATGAGTCTATATTAAATTCTGGAGTACAAATATATATATATTTCTCTTAATATGTTTCAGAGTCAGATTCTGTTTTATAAAGCTTTAGTTTGTTCATAGCTTACAAAAATCAAAAAACCAACCTCATGGCTCTTATCTAATGAGGTATTTACTTATCTAGCCCTTGTTTTTGGTCACCCTAGGAATCACAGCTAATTTCAAGTCTAGCTTAGTACCAGTTAAATGTAACATAAGTGATGCAGACCAGACCTTGACATACCGTATAATAGCTTCATTATAGGCTTTATGCCCACAGACTGCTTTTGCTAGTGATAGTTACGGATTTGTTGTAAGCCCATCTGAATTGAGAAATACCATGGCTTTCTTACAGTCCTCCTATGTGACTCATGGCTAATAAAACTTTCGGTTCAGCTGATGTCTGAACAATTGGTTAGTTGGTGCTTTATGCCATATTGACACTACTGTTCACAGCATACAGGGGCCTGTTTAGTGGCTGCTGTCTTGAAATGATTAGCATATTAAAGGATGCTAGATAATGATAAATTTTTCTTGTATTTACTTTCATTTCCAAGGCCAATTTTTTTTTTTTGAGGTAGGGTCTCGCTCTAGCCCAGGCTGACCTGGAATTCACTATGTAGTCTCAGGGTGGCTTTGAACTCACGGCAATCCTCCTACCTCTGCCTCCCAAGTGCTGGGATCAAAGGCGTGCACCACCATGCCTGGCTCCAAGGCCAATTTTTTAAAATACCCTTGTGATATTTGCAAAGAGATTCAGCTAAGAAGAATTTTGTAAGTGAACCATTATCATCCAAAAAGAAATGTTGACTTGCTGTATTAGTAGATTGTGTCCTTGGCTATTACTACTTTTCAGATTTGAAACTTCTTTAATAAAATCTTAAGTGGTTGTAGATTTAAGATACCAAAGTGAGCCTGGAATGGTGGCGCACACCTTTAATCCCAGAACTCTGGGGCTGTGGTAGGATTACCCTGAGTTCAAGGCCAGCCTGGGGCTATAGAGTAAGTTCCTGGTCAGCCTGGACTAGAATGAGATCCTGCCTCAAAAACGTAACAACAACAACTACAAAAGATATCAAAGAGATAAATATTGAGGATCTTCCTAACTGAAGCCATTTCTTACTTAGCTTCATCAGTTTTATATAATGTTCCTGAATTCAAATATTTACACTCAAAAAGCCAACTCAGTGGTTGATTTTATTCATTTACTCATTCTATTTTTCGGCATTAACTTTTTAGCCATTTTGCTATGCATGTTCTATGGGAGTACAGAAATAAACAAGAAAAGTTTTTGGACTCCAAAGAGCTTACCTGTAGTGAGCATTCACTCTACTGCCAGAAACTCCTTTCTCTCGTTGTCAAATGTCGGTGGTCACCATTAGATCTCAGCAGAACATCATGGCCGTTACTGCCCCACCATGTACATGAGTGCCTGACACAGGCGCTGAAGGAAGTTGCCGACATTCTTTAAGCCTTAGAAGATTTGTCATCTTTTCTCCTCAGTTTAGCCCGTGGCAGTTTCAGATGGCGCAGGCAGGAAGCCCTGGAAGTGTACATTTGTACATTTTTAACTGTCCCTCACTAAGCTTTGACCAGCCCCTGTTTTCCAATGCTGCCATTAGTGGTTGTGGTAATCATGAGGAATGTCAGCCTCTAAGAGCATCCATGTACAAGGACTTCTTTGCTGCTTGCCTAGCAGGGAGGGGCACTTGCAAGTCTGTTAGAGTTGCAGAAACTCTTTGGGTTAGTGAAGCATTTTAAACTCAAACTTGGGTGTATTAGGAATCAATTACCAATCAAAAGAAAGCCCATGTGCTACACTGTGAGGAAAAAGCATCACAGCAGCTCATCAGA
The DNA here is from genome assembly GCA_004024765.1 of Zapus hudsonius. NCBI lineage: Eukaryota > Metazoa > Chordata > Mammalia > Rodentia > Dipodidae > Zapus > Zapus hudsonius. Next base: position 11,293 of record PVHP010036313.1, on the reverse strand, counting down.
TGAACTCGGAGAGACAACCTCTTTCATACCGAGACCCGTGCTTCCTGTTCTGTGGAACGTCAGATGGTGCATGTTGCTCATTCACACCAGGCTCACTTCTTTCCTTTGGGGACCGTTCCTTATTGGGATAACAGTGAAGAGGAAAACTTCAGAGTAGGAAAGAGAAGTTATTATAAGTTTTCCATAGGTGTGTGGAATGAAGCCTCCCTTCCAAAGGACTCCCATGGTGCCTGGTTTGGTTCAGTGTTTTTACAGGTTTGTGATTTGCAGTCACAGCTGCCAACCCTGACCTTTCACAGTGGACCTGGAAGATGGCATCTGGAGCCAGTGGGTTTCTTCATTAACTTTCTTGTGGTGGCCAGTCTGAATTTAAGAAGACCCCTGCACGCAAATGACTGTGGATGTGGTCTCTGTGACCTTAGAGTCATAGAATTCGGTAGTTTCTGCTGTTGAGCACCTTCAAGATTTTAAAAAAGTTTCCACCCTCATTTTACAGGAAAGAAAATTCAAGGTTGGATCCTTTATCATTTGCAAAAGAACAAGAAGCCATAAGTAAACTCAGACTCCCAGCCTGGTCTCTTCTGTTAGAACCACTAGTTCCAGAAGGCTTGGTCTATTATGGGGGCAGGAGCAGGAAGTCAGCACTTTGTGTCCAGATGTCACTAGTGACAGCAACTTTTTAAAAGCAGGCTCCACAAAATATCACCAGATACAGGAATAAAGGTTAGGAATTCCCATGCATGTGTTCATTAACCTGTTCACACAGCAGACATTCCGAGTTTCTGTTGTCGGGCACAGTGTGTGTAAAAAGTATACATTAAATGAAAAACTACAGAAATAATTACACAATCTCAACTATTGACCAGACTTTATTTTGAAAATATCTAAATTTCCTGTGATGGCAGAAGAACCCCCAAAGTAAAATGCCTAAAGCTGTAATGAGAGAAAATGTTTGTAACCCATGAGGTAGGAAAGGGTTAATAAACTTATTAAATATCAAAGACCCAAGTACCTTAAAGAAAAGTACATAATGGATTTAATTTAAAAAAAAAAACTTACAGAAAAGGGAAAATGTCCAAGGAACAAGAGAAGAGTTGCTTCTTCCCAGTCATTGAATCTGAATGGACCCCTTCTCCCAGCTGTCAAATGGCCAGCGTTTAATTGAAAAAAATGACAGTGATATCCATTTATTTGGGATGAGGGGAAACAGGCTGTCATATAGATACAAACATTTGTAGGTCTAAATGCATATTTCTTCGAATGTTTCAGAGAAACCCACCAAAGTATATTCATAATCTGTAAGCCACCACGCTCAGTGTTAGTGGCATATTAAGAAAGAGGAGTCCCCACTCAGAGTATGCTCACAGGCACAAAATGCACATTGCAGCTCTGTCATGTGGCCTGCAACCTGAAGGTCTGTTACTAGGGAGATGGTTAAACAAGAGATAAAGCCATGCCAGGGAATGTGACGTGGCTATTTAAAAAGCAATTGGTAGGATGATGTATATACTATGATCCCATTAGGAAATCAAAACAGAAGGTTAAAGAACTGCTTATTTACGTGCATGCGTGAGTATGTGTACACATCTATGAGTTCAGAGAAAGCTCTTTGTGACTGTATAGTATTAGTTATTTTGAAAAGTAAAGGGTGAGGTAAGAACACAGGATCTATTTTTTATTTTAAAAAACTTTATTTCAAGCAGAGAGAGAATGAGACAGAGAGAGGGGAGACAATGAAAGGGGGCAGGTCTCCTGCCTCCACAAACTCCGGATGCATGCTCCACTTTCTGCGTTCAGCTTCACGTGGGAAATGGGGAATCAAACCAAGGCCATCAAGCTTTACATGCAAGTACCCCTAACTGTTATCTCCCCAGTCCGACAAGATCTGTTTTTACATAAATTTCTGAATGGATTGACTTGTTAGAACACACCTAATTTTTGTAATGTGCTCCCCCAGTTAAGAAGAGAAAGAGAAGAATGAGAATGGAAGGGGAAGCAGCTAGAGGCTGACGACCAGAACAGTGTTGTTTTCCACAAGCAAAAATGAGTGTTCCTGGAGGCACTTAACCATCGTGGCTAATGGCGGTTAGGTAGCCAGAAGCTGCTGCTGTGTTGAGTGAATGTCAGGAGGGCAACAGTGAACTAGCCTAGTCCCCGGCTCTTGTGGTAGGCAGGTCTTCACAAGCCTGGCTTTCTAGTTATGTAAAGCACGTAGACAACTGGGCCGGGAGCTCACTAGTGAGCCAGTCTAGTCTAATGGTGAGCGCCTGGGTGAGCCCTCAAGTGTAAGCAGTGACAACAGGAAGGGAACGTGGCATTCCTCAGCATGACATCCACACCGGAGGTTTGTTATTTTCTGGCCTCCACATGCACACATGCATGCACAATATTAACATGTAAATGTGATAAAGAATTTTATTTTGAAACAATTCTTTGATCTGCATAATTTTGCCACTCACTACAGATGAAAGCAGATTTGTATACTTATGAGATGATATGCTTATTTATTTCCTATAAAGAATTAAATCTTGGCTGAATACTGGACACTGTGGGGAGCAGAGCACCTCTTCTCTCAGAGTTGGTTGATATTTTGGTTTCATAATGACTAATGCTGAGAACACTGCTTTGTGTAAAAGTGTAGTTCAAAGTGGAAGATGTATATATAAGGCCATCTCAGACATTGGTGGCAATTCTATCTTAATCCCAGGCCAGCATTCATTGATGCTGCTTCCTGGACCTCCAGCCAGCACCCACCATCCTGCCCGAAGATGCACTGGCGTGGTACATTGCTAGCAGTGGGGACAGGAAGGCCTGCCAGTCTATGAGAGCAGAAAACTTCACTGTGTGCTCAGTGAAATCCTGTGTTCTATAACATTCAGTTGTCTTACGTCTGGGCCAGGCTCTTTCCAGCAGCTTCACTGGCATGCGTGATACGATGGCACACTCTCTGCGAAGTGTACCAGGTGCCTGTTCACTGCCAAGGCTGTGGTGAAGCCAGAAACACCTCAGCCATTGTGCATCAGAATTAGAATTAGCTTTTGGTTGTTGCTTGTTCAGAACCCTTTTCCTCTTAGAAAAAAGATACACCTTTAATCCTAGCATTCAGGAGGATCATCATGAGTTTGTGGCCAGCCTGGGCTACAAAATGAGTTCCAGGTTAGCCCGAGCTCGAATGAGACCCTGCCTCAAAAAAAAAAAATAAATCCACAAACCTTTTACTCTTGCTAAATTTTTCACAATACCCCCCCCCCCCCACACACACACACATTCAGTTACACTGGGTCTGGGCAGAATCCAACACAATTTTTTTTGCCTTCTTCTTAATAATGTTTCATTGTTTCCAGAATGGGAGAGATTTCATGGTCCTTGTGCATACTTGCCACATTTATGCACCTTATAGGCACAATAGGGGCGCAGGTCAAAGAGTCTGAAATTGTCAGAGCTGAGTAGTGGGAGGTTCTGACCACCTTTCCAGGTTACTGGAAAAGGAGGAGTGAGGTTTAGCCACATGAAAGGCATTATGTCTGAGATTCTCAGTGCTCATGGGCAGCAAATCCCAAAAACCTAGTTTGGGTCCTGCCTTGGTATGGTTAAACCCCTACTCCCACCCCAAGGACCTATGAAATGACTTGAAAATACAGGCCAGTCTTACCAGCCCCTATAGAAAAAAGATGTACAAATCTATTAAATGATTAAAAATTTTATACTTGACTTGGAACCACTTTCAGATTACTAAGGATTACTAAAATTTAATATATACAAATTAATATATGTTTAGAGTTATCCCAGTGCAGTGTTTTGTTCAGAACTCTGGAAGACACTTGGTGCTTGGCAATGGAGTCCCACAGTTTCGATGTAGGGAACTTCATAGTGTGGTATCAGTTATTCCTGGAGCTAGGTCTCATTTTCAATTGCAGTTATTCCTGTTTTCTAATTATCAATTACAGTAAGGCCAACTATATCATTAACAATCCAGTTTATTATGATTAACCTCAAAATGTTCTCTGATAACAATCATACTTAGATCAATAAGAGTTTTGCCTTATACTTGGACATGTAAGATATGTATGTATTGTGTGTTACACCCAAACCATCTGTAATCACTTTGTTAAAGTAAATGTGTATCTTCCCCCTGCCCTTTGCTCCCATAGTTATATACGTCACGGAAATACATTCCCTGGGGATTTTGCTATTTAAATAACTTACAACATACTATAAAGGCATTTGTAATAAGATTACTGGGTATTTGAACCTATGGTTTCAGAATATAAATCGTATTTCTAGCAGTGCGTTTACTGAAATGTGTTGACTGTGCTCTGTCTAATTTCTTAGTTCCAGACTCTCCCATCTTCCCTACAGATGTGGGAACGAGCCTGATAAGTGGCAGCTTTGTGCCTGAGAGCCTTCACTCTAGAGGAGTGATGAAGTGGGCGGCAAAGGTTGTGCCAGTCCACTCACTTGGAATAGTACAGCTAGTGATTGTAGCTAGATTGCACTAGAATAAGGGGTGCATGTCTGTAATCCTAGCCCTTGGGGAGCTGAGGCAGAAGGTTCTTGAATTTTAAGCTGGCCTAGGCTATAAAGTGAGACCTTGTCTCAAAACTAACTAAATAAATGTTCAGAGAGTGCTCATGACATTGTTTTCTTCCTTTCTAAGGATGTAAATGAAGACCCTGGAGAAGATGTGGCCCTTCTCTCTGTCAGTTTTGAGGACACTGAGGCCACCCAGGTGTTTCCGAAACTATACTTGTCACCACGAATTGAGCAGTAAGTGTCGGTGCCTTTAATGCTATGGAGCTGAGTGCCTCTCCTTGGTAACCAATGTGTCGCTATCATTTTTGTGACATGTGAACTCTTAAAATTATTTTTCTTTATTAACTTTTGTTTCCTTAGAAATTTGTTGTAGGAAGAGTTTTTGATGTGAAGATAGTGTTTGCCACTGCAACCTTCCAGGGAATCTTATTCTTACTATTTGTGGTCTGAAAACTGTGTCAGTGAATAGTTAGAAAAGTGTAGGTACACCGAGCCCAAACCGTGAGTCCTTCCAGGTGTCCCTGGGGTTCACAGTGTGGACTGAAAACACCAGGCAATGTCTGACCTGACATGAATACTTGTAACTGCTAGAGTTATTCGCAAGAATATCACTGTTCTCTTTGAAACAATATGTAAAAAAGTCATTCAGAGACTGGTAAAGGTGATGCAAAAGTACATGACTTCTTACAGCATCCAAGCTCATGATAGAAGCAGGATGTCACACTTGTGTTCTCACCAAGGAACTTTTCTCCTCAGTAATAGCTTTTTAGAAAGACTCCACCACGTGCTCGTTGTTGGCTAGATGTGCTAAGGCTCATTGAAAACAGATTACAAACCAGTGGATTGGGAACTTCTGACAAGACAGATTTTTTTCATCAACAGAGAGTTTTATTTCATTTTTAAAAATAGATTCTGGCTAAAATGTATTAGTAAAGTTCTATAAGTCATTTAGTCAGGGTTGGCTGATTTCTGTCTGAGAGTAGATGTGATTTCTATCTGATATTAACATACTGAGCCATTTTCATGCTTGCTGACCTTAGTTGTTCTAAGTTATGAACATGGACACTCTCTCACAAGCTGGTATGATACAGCTGCTTATACTCAAATGGAGGAGACTATGAAGGTCAATAATTGTAAGCATTTTCTCATTTATGTATCTCCAACAGTATCTAGAAGAGTATTGTACAATAGCAAATATCCTGCTCTGCCCAGGAGATGAACTTTAAACATTTTTATTTATTTGTTTGCAAGGAGAGAGAGAGAGAGAGAGAGAGAGAGAGAGAGAGAGAGAGAGAGAGAGAGAGAGAGAGAGAATGGGTAACACTGGGGCCTCTTGCCACTGTAAACAAAGTCCAGATGCCTGTGTCACTTTGTTCATCTGCTTATATGGGGCATTGGGGAATCAAACCCAGGTAGTCAGTTCCTACAAGCAAGGGCCTTTATCCACTGAGCCATCTCTCCAGACCCAGGACATGAATTCTTAATTAAAAATACTGTCCCATGTTCATAAGAGGTCACAGGTTGATAGAGACAGTGCAGCCAGGGTAGAAGGAAGGGGCTCTTGAGTCAAGGATTGTTGCTGTAACTCTGATTTTTGCACTTAGCAGCTAGCAAAGTACTAGCCTCTGTGAGCTTGCTTCCTCAGTCATAAAACAGGGAAACTAGTACTGTAGCAGTTACCTTCTCATTGCTGGGACAAAACACTGGACCAGAAGCAGCTTATGAGAAGAAAGGGTTTATTTGGGCTTACAATTTTGGGGGGTAGGGCGCTTAACAATTTTAAGGGGGAGTTTCATCATTGTGGGGAAAGCCTGTCAGACAGGCCTCGGGGGCATCACGTCTTGTCATAGCAGCAGGAAGGAAGCAGTTGGAGTGAGCAAGCTAGCTAACACTGGCGAGTAGGCTGGACTATAAAATCCCAAGGCCCGCTCCAGTGACACACCTTTTCCAGCCAGGCTCCACCTCCCAAAGGCCTTACAACTTTACTAAATTGCCACTAGTTGGGGAACGAGTATTCAAAACACATGAGGCTATTTTACATTCAAGCCATCACAAATACCTACTTTGTAATGTTGTTTTGAAGATTATATTGAATATTGTTCCTACAGCATTAGCTGGAGTGCCTGGCGCTATAACAAATACTCACCAAACAGTAGCCATGAGTGTTGTTATAATTGTTGATCAAATTCACAGCAGAAGGAGGGAGGGAGTGGTTAGTGGGAACAGGTTGGGGCTGAAAAGGGAGAGGATGACTATAAAGAGAATATATTGGGCTGGAGAGATGGCTCAGTGGTCAAAGGTGCTTGCTTGCTAAGTCTGATGAACTGGGTTCGATTCCCCAGTATCCACATAAAACCAGATGCACAAAATGGCTCATGCATCTGGAGTTCTTTTCTAGTGGCAGGAGGCCCTGGCATGCCCATATTTACACACTCTATCTCTGTACCAGATACATAAATCTTTTTTAAAAGAAGAGAGAACATATAGTAGTCCTTGAGTAAGCACTCAATATGTACTTAATGAACTAAATGGAGAAGGTGTTGTATCTGGATATGGTAGATCATACCTCTAGTTTCAGTACTCTGGAACCTGAAGTAGGAGGGTTAGCATGAGTTCAAGGACAGCCTGGGCTATAGGCTGAGTTCTTAGGTTAGCTTGGGCTAGAATGAAACCTAGCCTTAAATAAAAATATAAAAAAGATGTTTTGATGATGAAGAAAGAGCCATACATACATGAAAAAAATCCCAAGATATGAGGGAAATAAATATATTAGGTAGCCATCTGCAAGTAGTATTAGCTCAGGGGGAAAAAAAAGCCTTTTGGTTATTTTTTTAATGGTACTTGGAATCAAACCCAGGACCTTACCCATATATTAGACAAGTGTTCTCCCACTGACCTATATTCCCAGCCGTCTTGTTACATTTTTACATTGAAACAGGGTCTCACTCAGTTCCCTGGGCTGACCTCTAACTCACTCTGTAGTGGGCATATGTATGTATATGTGTGTGTATGTGTGTGTATGTATGCAGGTGTGTGTGTGTGTGCAGGTGTGTGTATGTATAGATGTGTGTATGTATGCATATGTGTGTATGTGTGCAGGTGTGTGTATGCATGTGTATATGTGTGCAGGTAGGTGTGTGTATGTGTGCAGGTGTGTTTGTGTATGTGTGCAGGTGTATGTATGTATGTGTGTATGTGTATGTGTGCAGGTGTGCATAGAGAAAATTTTGAGCTTTAGTGATCTCTGCAGTTTCAGGCACCTGCTGTGAGTCCTGGGACATATCTATCTCCAATGGATAAGAAGGAAAAGGGACTGCTTCGATGCTGTTGGTTAATCCTTGTAAAGCTCAGAGCACAGAACAGAACTTGGAACATATCTATCCCTCATGGGTAAGGAGGGGCTGTTGCATTGCCATTGGTTAATTCTTGTAGAGCTCAAAGCACAGAAGGCCATGGCTGTAAGTTTTAAGAACTGAGATAAAGGAAGCTGTTACTATCTTGGATATTATGTTAAGCACTCATTTGTTACCTGTGTTTTATGCTGTCTGGTCAACTCTTAGCTGTCTAGTCACTGATTATAGATTTGGACATGGAGAGTTCTTTTGGGGTTCATAAGGGAAGCATCCCACATGGATCTGCCTGGCTATTGCCCTAGCTGAAGCTTCACTCTTTTCTATTTCTGCCTAGGTTCTTTCTAGGAATTCCCATACCCATGCAGATTGCCCGACAGGCTGAGGCTTGGGGAGACCAATAGCCTGAAACACATTGTATACAAGTGGTCAAAAGAAGTCTTGCATTCTCACATCTCAGTCCATGGCTGGAGGAAGTCCTGGTCTGTTCTGGCTATCCTAGCTCTGCCCAGTGTGTCTGTGCAATGAGCAAGGGCATTAAGCTCACAGTAACTGGTCTAGGAAATAGAAAAAGAAAAACACTACTTTAGGGTCTTGTCATCACATATAGGAAAAAGGATCTATTTGCTGTACCCTAAAGATTTCCAAAGATATGAATGCCAAATGTTCCCAAATTAGGCAATTCCAACAAAAGAGAACATCTGTCAGATACATTGGTAGAAAACTCCCAAGTGTATTATAATTTTACGATGCTCTGAAATGCAGCTCCACTTCTAATATGAACCAGGGTCCAGGAATCCTTGCCTCTTGCCTGTTGCACATGGCTTGCAGCCCTTACAGTGCGGAGAGACCTATTGTCTCCAGGTCTCCCACTGTGCGTGTACATTACTTTCAGAACTTTGTGTTCTTCATGCATGAGAAACATTTATAAAATAAACACATCTCATGCCCTGTGCACTTGTTTCCCAAGGAATCAAAACCAGTCAGTTGACTTAGCCATTAAGCTCTGTTCATTGAAAAAAAAAAAGTTACAGGATCTGGAGAGGTGGCTCAGCTATTAAAGGTACTTCTTTACAAAGCCTGATGGCCTGGGTTCAATTCCCTAGTTCCCACATAAAGCCAGGTGCACAAAGTAGCACATGCATCTGGAGTTTGTTTGCAGTGGCAAGATGCCCTGGTACACCCATTCTCTCTCTCATTCTCATTCTCTCTCTTTCCACCCCTCTCTCTGCTTGCAAATAAAATAGTTTTTTAAAGTTAGTGGTAAGTTATCATAAAGGAGAAATAAGCTGGGTGTAGTGGTGCACGCCTTTAATCCCAGCACTTGGGAGGCAGAGATAGGAGATCACCATGAGTTCAAGGCCACCCTGAGACAACATAGTGAATTCCAGGTTGGCCTGGGCTAGAGCAAGACCCCTCCCCCTTGGAAAAAAATACAAAAAAAAAGAAGTAATAAATAATGCAAAATATTAGATTTTGGCTGAATATTAGAAAAGGGAAAAATAGTTTCTAAGTTAGTTGCCTTCTTTATCCTGGTCAAAGGTTACTTCATCAGAACTGGCACTCAGCATGCCCTACCTTTCCCTCCAGCCCAGTCTGTTGGCAGTTCCTGCAGGGAAACCAAAGGTGAAATGGGCGTGGAGATTGAACAGTGTTCCTCTCTGGAAGGCCTGGGCTGGTCTTGGCTCCAGCTGGTGGATGGGAGTGGTTTGAAGCAACCCAGCGCTGTCCCCACCCCGTGCGTGCCCTGGGGCAGTCCAGGTGGCATCTTTCACAAGCACAGAATTTGTTTTTAGACCTTTTTGTTGTTAAGTTCCAGTCCGCCTTGGAAATAAGTACTTGAAGCTTCCCATTCCATAAGTGCCCACTCTTGGTGAGCCACTGGGCCTGGGGACGAGAGTACTCATTCTGCTGAGAGCTCACTTGGGTAGGCTCTTGGCTGGGGGCTCTGGAGCCTGTCAGATGAGTGCAGGGTGGCCCTGTGCCCTAGTTGGCTCTGAGCACATGGCACGTTGTAGCTTGTGTCTCGCTGAGATGGACACTTAGAGTTGGCACATGTGGCTCGAGTTACTGGAGGTTTCCAGCATCATTTCCTCTGAAAGGCAGAGGGAGGGGTGCATGGCAGCTTCAGCTGCGTCTCCTCCATGGGGATAATAGAAAGGACCTGTTGTAATGCTCAGCCCATGCTTTGTGACCTGCAGGGATACCTGAGAAAACACTTCTTATACTGTAGAAGTTCAAGGGAGGCTGAGATTACTTTCTATGAGGCGTGGAGTGGGCTGCAGGTATTTGGAAGGTTTTAGAAAGCCTAGCTCTTCTGGTGTAATACAGCTCCTCTAGAAATTAAATATGTCAATCAAATATTGAAAACGTGTTTGTTTGCTTTCAGATGTGCCGTCTGCTTTTCCATTTACCATATGATTCTCACGATGGTGTTGCTGTTGTGTGCTTTCCCCTGCCTACCTGTCTGCTTCAGGTTTTCAGGTGGTCCATTGTGCTAAATTGTTTCCCATGGTTCTGTCCCTAGACCATTTCATTGCCTCCTCTGTGGATGATTGTAGTCCAGGCTGACCACAAACTCATGGCAATTCTCCTACCTCAACCTCCTGAGTGCTGGGATTAAAGGGCTGTGCCACCATGCCCAGCCCAGTGCTCATGTCTCAGTCCCACTTTTCTCCTAGCTATAGATTTGCCTGTCTAGCCAAGTGGTAGAAATGTCTGTCTATGTTCCATTGTCACCTCAAATGCAGAATGTCCAAAACTGGCCTCATCATTCCTTAATGAGGCAACATGTGGTCCTCCACCCTGTCCTGCTTGCTGTAGTGCAGAGGGATCTCCCATAGGCCCTGCCCCACAAGCCAGCCAGTGGGTTCGTGCTGGCGTTCACTCTTCAGGAGTTTTCTGCTCTTTGTCATGCCTGTCACTTTGTGGTCCTGTGCTTTTGTCACCATGTCTCCTTCACTTCTGATGCTGTTCTGTTTGTCTTCTGGTTAGCTCCCAGTTCTAACTTCCGGTTTATTCCTCTCTGGCACAGAACTGCCAGTCATCCTGAAGTTCCAGTCACATGACCATCAAGCTTCTGTTCTGTTGCCAGCTGAGCTGGTATACAGCTCCATTTGGCATTCAGAGGACTCTGCTGTGGCTTTAGCTCACCTTCCATACTACCCGAACACTGCATGGAGTTGTTGCTTAGCCACTGTGATAGGAGAGCTGGGGTTCCCAGCTGATTCCAATGCACCTTAAAACTTAAGAGTACCAGACTCTTGTTCTATAAAATTAAAGAATTAAAATTATAGACCGCCAGAGGATCAAGTATAATGGGAGGCTTTATTTAAAAAGAAACGAGAAGTTATAGAGATCTCCAGCCACTAGTGAGGAGAGAGCATGGGGGAGGGTTTAGCCACATCGCT
>PVHP010036312.1:0-18044 GCA_004024765.1 Zapus hudsonius | reverse complement strand
TCAGATATAAACCATTAATTTTAAATATTCCTATTTTGATAATATGGAGGCTCAAAAATTAAAGAAGTTGTAGGATAAGCATATGTGTTTTTATAACAAACCAAAGTTCATTTGTTTTATGTAACTTTCCCTTCAAAGACTGAGCCACAGTGCTACTGAATTTAATGTATAACTAAAAATAGTATTTAAACATTTTGCTTAATTATATTTCCTTTAAAAATTGTCATGTTTATTTTTTATAAATTAATTTATAAAACCATGTTTTCATTGAGAATATGAATCAACATGTAAAATATATGCAATTAAGAAAGAACCAAATACAAATGTTTTGCATAGTCAGATATTAATACTTCCAAACTGCTCCTACCTGCATTGCAAGCTAATCATCCTTTGGAAATTTACCATGTTCATAATTAGCCATTGTCTGTTTAATCTTCTCTTTCCTTTGATACCTTAGCTGTACTTTAGAGTTGATACCGTGTTGTGAGGGGTTCCGTGTCCATCTTTTTTCTTGAGACTTTTCAGTACTGGGCCTCAGTGAATTTTACCTTCACATGTCTCTATTTTTATTTACTTTTTTTTTTACTTTCTCAAATTTACAAATAAATAAATGTGATTCTTCTTAAATAAATTGTATTCACTGCTCTCTGTACCCATTTTAGGATTTCTCTGGTAGATACTTGCTTTGTGGACTTTCTGTTCTGTTTTCTATGCTATAAAAACGTACAAAATTTACTTATTCCATGTATAGTTCAAATACATAGTTCAAATTTATTAAGAAATGCTGTTTCTGATAGGAAAGGGATGAAATTTACCCTTCTGGTACTTCATTTTATTGTTTAACTCTATTTTGTAAACATATTCTTTTTTAAATTTGTGTGTGTGTGTGTGTGTGTGTGTGTGTGTGTGTGTGTGTGTGTGTGTGTGTGTGATAGAATGGAGCCACATTTGCTTGCCTGTTTTAAGGACACTCATCGCAGGTTTCTGGAGCCAAATATCAAAGTCTTGTCTCATCATTTTTCTACCTGATCTCAGGAGCTGGAATCACCTCACCAACAGCAGAGGCTGCTGACATCTGGTTCTCTGCTCCCCTGCAGGACTAGAATTCCTGGTGCACATGGCCATGCCCAGCTGTTATGTCCGAGGTTGGAACCCTGGTGGTCTTGGGTCCCCAGGGACTTACTGCTTGCACAGAAAGTGCACTTAATTGCTCATAAACTCCTTTGTTTTGCATCTTGTATTTGACACATTTAAAATATCCCTCCCTGTCATGGTTTGATCTAGGTGTCCCCCACAAACAATTGAATGTGTTCTGATAGATCGATCCTCAGCTAATGGCAGTTGGGTTTTACAACCTCGATGAAGCTGTGTTGTTGGGGGCAGGCTTATGGGGTTATAAGCCAGCTTCCCCTTGCCAGTGTTTGGCACACCTTCCTGCCGCTGTTTGCAGTGCTGTGGCAGAGGTGATGTCCAGCATTCTGCTCATGCCATCGTTTTCCCTGCCAGAATGGAGTCTCCCCTCGAGTCCGTAAGCCAAATAAACCCATTCCTCTAAAACAGTGCTGTGGCAGAGGTGATGTCCAGCCCTCTGCTCATGCCATCGTTTTCCCTGCCAGACTGGAGTCTCCCCTCGAGTCCGTAAGCCAAATAAACCCATTCTTCTACAAGCCACTTTTGTTTGGGTTCTCTCTGCGCAGCAACTAGAATGCTGACTGCAACACTCCCCAATTCCATCCTTTTCATCCAGATATGTTTTCTTCTATTAGTTTGCAAGTCAAAGACCTTAAAATTTGTACTGAAAAGTTCTTCAGCCTTTGAGCATATACAGAACTCTTCATCTTTCCCTTTCTGATTGATTTGCAAGAAACTGACTCTGGGAAAATATCATAGGTTTATATGTCTTTCTGTTGTTCAGATGTAAGTTTTCTCCCAGAATATTCTTTGCTATATATGTTTAGTTTTCATAGCAGGATGATGTGTTTTGTAACGGAAGAGATTTACTTTTGTATTCTTCTTGGAAGCCAAAAAGCACCGCGCCATTTTTTAATCATTTATTTTAAAGTATTTATAGTGTGTCTTTGCTGTGCTCAGCACTGTTCCTGGCACCTGCGATGTGGCACAAGGGAAATCAGGTGAATCTCCTGCGTTAGGGCTGTCTTCTTGCTAGTTCTTTATCACTATTAAAACTACACCACACATAACTGCTTATGCCTTTGGTTAACGTCTACCAACCCAAAATGTGTAAGCAAATCGTAAGGGCAGGATTCCTGTAATTACCACCATCCTATGGCTTCCTGCGTTGTGCCTGGCTTTTAAGAACCAATATCTACTCCATGGACAAATATGGCACCAGACACTTAATAAGCATTTCATTTCCAGAAACAATAATTGGGGAGAAATGTTAATATACACTAAAAGAAAAACAATAGTAAGTTAAATATACCAAAGTAGTTCATAGTCTTAATTGACATTTGGTCTTTGAATGACATACAAAGAAAGGTAATCTTAACACTGTACAATGTAAAACATTTCCAAATATGGGATAGGTTAGAGGTGGGTACAATAAGGTAGGTGTGTAACAAGGAAGTTCAATCGTCTAAACGGGCATGAGTCAAAAGTCTTGAGTCATATAAAGAAGGGATTTAAATTGGTGTTAGTGATGACAGTTACACTGTTTCTTAAAATACTTAATTGTGATATATTATTCAAGACTTTCTTTTAGGATTTATAGATATATAGCATATCACCTGTGATTAGATCAATATTTTACTAAAATTAATGTTCTAAAGAGAAGTACAAGATTTTAATTTAGTAATGTATCTTGTAACAGTCTCAACTTGTTATTATATTTTAGGATCGTAAATAAGTTGAATGGAGGATTACATTAAAATCCTTAGTTTTCATTTTTTTTTCTCTTTACCCTTCTTCTCTTAGAAGATGCTGTGATTTGCATGGAAATATTGTTGGCAATAAAAAAGTCATACTGTTATTTTTAGCAAGGATTCTTTAATTTTGTATGTATGTTATTCTATGGAAGTCAATAAAATAGTAAATAAAATTTTAATTTCAGGGATTGCCAAATATATAAAAAAGGGTTTTTTTTTTCTTTATAAGATTTGTAACCATTGGAATATATACAGTGAAGCCAGACATTCTGCAAAAAAAAGAATAAAAAAATATCTTGTGGTTCTAAAAAAATTATAATATCAAAAGTAAAGCCTCATGTTCAGGCCTCAGGCAAACTCCCTTTGATCTTGTGAAGGGTCAAAGGGAAGAAAAGGATGAAGGGGTAGTCGTTGCCACTGGGAGATGGCGAGAGCAACACCAAGGAAGTCCTGAGGATCACCCAGCGCCTAACTGGGTGTGAGGCCTGATGAATACTTAGCAGAAATACTGAGCACACTGTGAGGACTTGTTAGGCGAGCTCTTTATGAGTAGAGGTATACAATACTATAATTTATTAGCTAACACATTTCAATAAACATCTAAAAACTTCTTTTCGTTAGAGGAAAGGTATCCTGTCCCATAAAATATAAGTAATTATCAATTGTAAAAACCTTCTTTAAGAAATGGAAAAGTTATTAAGCTGCATGATAAAAATCTCTTGAGCTTCTGGAGGGCATATCCCAGTAAATGAAGGAATGCTTTTATAAGCTTGAGAAGCTGGGGTCGGATCCCCAGATCCCACAAAAAAGCCAGGGCTAGTGTTGGTGCTTTTCTGCCAACCCACCACTCAGCAGGTGGAGACGGAGATGTTCCAAGCAAGCTGGCTAGCTAGACTATCTCCGGGGTCAGTAGGAGACTCTATCTCAATACATAAACAGAAGGGTGGTTGAAAAAGCCACCTGGTATTGTCCTCTGGTTTTCATTTGTATGTGTACACGTGTGCACATGCCCCCACCTACGCACAGATATCACACCACATATATTGAACATGCATATCTACATAGGTGAACCTATAGCAGAAACACATACTCACAAAAACGTCTGTAAAGTATTGTATTGCTGTTGGCTAACCTAAAGTTAAAGTTAGATCACATCTCTTTTAACCACTGGAATATAAAGAATGGCTGTTCTTTGGGGAAGTAGATAGAACACTAAAGCTCCAACGTATTAGGAGCTGTGGGGTAGAGTCTCAAGGGTCCAGGTCATGTGGGACACGTCTACCACAGAGACATTAACTCATGGTGAGGTCTGGCAGAATTGATGATGCAAGTGCTTATAAAAGAAAACAAATTACAGAAACTTGAGAAATACGGGCAATGCTGATAGATCTAGAAATAAGAAAACGAGAAGTCTTCTTTTCCCTCTTTTTGACATGAAATCTCTTTCTAATACTTCACAAAAGCACTAGCCAGGAAAGTGATCTGAAAATGTGATCATCAACATCCAGCACAGAACTAGAAAGCAGAAGTTACAGGACATAATTGCCCATGAGATGCCATGATAAATATCTAACACAGCAACACTATCAGGGATTATATTAGAGGGTGGATTAGGCATTAATGTAATTAATGCAAATTATGTTCCATAGACTATTTGGTCCATGATGTTGCTAAATATTGGAAGAATAGTGTACAATCTAGCAACTTTTACCACCTGATCTGAGTCTTAATTGACATCAATTTCTTTTAAATGAGAATTTTTGCTCATACTATTGGGTTTCTAAAAGTCTATGATGATGTAATTCCCACATGTTTATTTGTAATATTATAAAATGAAAATTTTATAGAGCTCATTGCCTTTTATGAGTAAAGCAAAAACAAAAGGAAACTATGAAGATCAAGACATATAAATGATCCACAATTTTATATTACTGCATTATGACAGGAGTGATAAGTCAAAGTTAAGGAAACAAATGAAGATGTGAGGTTATTAATTGTCTCATCTGAAAATTTCGCAAAAATAGTCACCTTGAAAGTGTCTCTTAGATAAAGTTAGATAAAATTGGAAGAGAACGGCCAGTACATTCCTGAAACACTGGAGCAAGTAGAAGCTAGAGGGATGCTGGCAGCGATTCTAACATTATGTTGATTTAACCCTAAGGACTTGAAATTTGCAGCAAAGCAATATTGAAACAAATTATTCAACCCTGCAACCACCACATTGGTAGAATTATAAACCTTAATCTGTATGTATTTAATGTAGAAAAAGTCTGAATAAATGACACTTCAAATTTTTTGTCACAAGGGACTGAAAAATAATGAAGATGCATGATCTTCATTTGAGATTTTATATGATAACTTTCAGTAGCTTAGTTATTGTTGGTTTCTGTCTCTACATTTTCCAATATTATATTGTCATTTAATCATGTAATCATAACTTAAGCCAAGTTTACTAATCCAAAAGGCTTATCCATTTTTAAATCATAATAATATAATTACTTTTAAGTTTTAAATATATTTGGACACTGGTCCAATATCTTTTTATCCACATTTAAAATGGCATTATCAAACTGCAAATACTAACACAACCATGTATACATTATTCATAATATTGCTTTGGACATGTGTATAAACATCTTTTTTACACTTATTCTGGATAATTCCCATGTGCCTGATGCTGTGTTAAGAATACATATTGGGGCTGGAGAGATGGCTCAGCCGTTAAGGCACTTGCCTCCAGTGTCTAAGGCCCTGGGTTCAATTCCCCAGGACCCACATAAACCAGACCCACAAGGTGATGGCCCTGGTGTGCTTCTCTCTCTCTCTCTCTCTCTCTCTCTCTCTCTCTCTCTCTCTCTCTCTCTCTCTCTCTCTCTCTCTCTCTCTCTCTCTGCTTGAAAATGAATAAATAAAATATTTTTTAAAAGAAAGAAAATTATATTAAAAAAAAAAAGAATACATACTGGGGCTTGGGAGGTGGATCAGTGATTAGGATAGCTTTCTCGGAAAGCCCACTAGTCCTGGTTCGATTCCCAGCCAGTGTCCATTGGAAGCTGGATGCACAAAATGTAGCATGGGTCTTCTGTGAGTAGCACTGATGTTCCCATTCTCTCTCTCTTTCTCTTTCTCTCTCTCTCTCTCTCTCTCTCTCTCTCTCCCTATCACAAATAAATGAATAAAATACTTAAAAAAGAATATATACTTGAAAAGATTAAACATTACATTGTATAAAAGGAGAAGTCAGTATAAGTTATTCTGCAATACCACAGCAAATGTACAGCAAATATCTGGTTTATGATTTAATGAATTTAGCTGTGATATTTGTAGTGTTATATAATGTGAAAGTTTACCAGCTTTTCTCAATTTCATAAGGAGTCCAGTGAGTTTATTTACATTTTACTCACCACTCATGATTTAAAAGAGTTTATATATTTGTTATTATTGCTGTTACTTAATTCATACTTATAATATGTTACTTTTTAAAGCAATGTAACCTATGACAAATGAAGTGTGTGTCAATTCTTAGAGGCAAAGTCAATTCACAGTCAATTGCTTCTGTTTATATCTCTTGAACTTCAACTTGAATGGAGCAGATTCCTCTTCACTTGTCTTATGAGCACTTTTCTTATTATTGTTATTATTATTGTGATCTGCACCTATACACTAAATCAAGAGCACAAGACTGATATATTGATTCTCTCAAATTCCCAACATATACTCCAGTGTTTGAATCAATTCTCATAACTACATTCAAATTATCTTGTGAAAAATCAAATTTAATTGAAGACTTAAAATTTTTCAAAAAGTAACAAAAACATATATCTAAAAAAGGAATAATGATACAGAATATAATCTTACTTTTTGTTCAAATGAAAATCTTGGACAATAAGCCTCAGCAGTAAAAAGCATTTGCTTTCAGATCCTGATTACCTCGATTTGATTCCTCAGGACCCACATATATCAGATGCACAAAGTTATGTGAGCATTAGGAATTTGTGGTGGCAAAGGCCTTAGGACACCCCTCTCTCTCACTCTATCCTGGCAAATAAATGAATAAATAAACAAATAAATTAATTAATAATAAATTTTAAAATAGATATCATTAGAGTGAAATGAACTGCAAATAGATATGAAGAAATGGGTAATATTTCTTCTTTCAACTTGTAGCGACTCACACATCTTATATTTGATTACTTAAGTATATTCAATAATCAAATCCCTACTCTGTTTGAGGGAATAGTTTCTGCCTTGTAAGAAAATTCATCTATCAACTGACTGCTTGGTTTAAGTTAAATAGGACTTTATTATACTACACTTGATCTTAGACAAAAGGACAAGAAGCAATAGGACTTTATTATGAAGCACTAAAAGAAACAAAATAACTTACTAAGAATGTGAGTATCAATAGCCAGGTATATTAAATCTGACATTAATTGTAAAAGTAGGTGTACAGATTTAAGCTTATTTGTTCATTTGAATATTCCAGAAACAACAAAAACATATTTTGCTCAAATAATTTTCTCAGAGGTTTATTATTATCTTCTCTATGAATAAAGTGGTTATCAATCAGAATGTGATGAGATCTGATGTAGCCCGCCTAGGAATATATTTGATTTCCAATATTTGTAAAACAATGACCTTGAAGAAGTTAAAATAGTTGGTGTTACAATAATTATGAAGCAACCCTTTCTCTAGTCTTTTCAGGAAGTATATGGTAAAACAGAAGTCCTGGACAATATGAATAGTGTCTTCACAATATAAGACTTCATCAAAATAAATTCAGGCATTTAGAAATTACTACTTTTGAGCTACTTTTATTGGATGAATTTTATCAAGAAACTTTACACATACCTATCCATTTCAATCTCAGAATGTTAAGTAAAATTCTTTTGTGATAAATGAGTCCCCATGGAATTCCTGGAGACAGAAATATCAGATATATTTAAATTTTAAAAATTTAGTTCTTTATATTTGTGCTCCTGTGAGTGTGTGTGTATGTTTGCACGTTTGCCTGCCTGTGTGTACATACCAGTGCCTCCTAACAACACCATACAATCATAGCACTTTTTGCATCTGACTCACATGGGTGACTTGGGAAATGACCCCCCGCCAAGCAAGCATACATCACTACTGAGCCCTCTTCCTTTCCAGCCTCCTCAGATATTTTTGGAATGTACAATGCAAATAAGCTGTCAAGTAAAACTGCAAATAACGTTTCATACAAGAACTCCCAAAGACCTGAATGAATTAAATCAGTTAACATCACTATTACTGCTATGTCTGTTTTTTAGAGATAAAAATTTCACTACATAGCCCAAGCTGACTATGATCTCACGATTCATCCATTGCAGTCTCTTGAGTTTTGAGAGTACAGGGGAACACTCCACATTTGAATATTAGTTAATATGTATTTATTTGTTGAAATTCTTTCATTCTACATTCTTCTTTTTTGTATAACTTAAGTAGTGATTTTCTCTGCATTGAACATTTGACCTGCATAGAGAGAACCACTATGGATGAAAAGCTTAGGATGTAAATAAAACTCCCTTTTTAAAAGCCCTTAAAACTTAGGACTCACAGGACCTCTGCTCAAGGTTCTACACACAGTAATGATTGCTGGGAGAAGAGACTCTCCAACCTTCCCTAGATGTCTGTAATCCACACATGCAGTGAGTTCCAGGGAAAGAGCTTTCCTGAGTTTTCTGCAGTGCTGGACTGGGTTTTTCAGTGATGCACCTGCCTTTGAGTTAGATATGCTCCTGTAATCAAACCCAATCAACACCAGGGGTCCAGCAATTTGGATTTTGGTAGAATTATTACTTCAGTCTGTCATGCATTCCCTATGATGGGTGACTAAACATGTCTTCATATCTCTCCCTCCCAAAAGTTAAGCAGAAAAACAAAGAGAACATTTTATGAGATAAAAAAATCCTCTTGTAATAAAATGACTGGGTAAATCAAATTAATTTCTTTCTGTAGGCATATGTACTAATAAAAGTTGAAAAATAGTGACTGATCCCAGGACTCATGTAGAAACTCCTTTTGGAAAGACTGCTGAACAGGAGCTGACCTTTCACTAATCAACTCTCAAAATCTCTAAGAATCTGTTCCATCTCACCTCTCACTGTGAGATTTAAACCCTCTTCAATGGCTGTCCCAAAGAGAGGAATTATTGATCTTTGTTCATATAAATCATAGTTATAAATGGTTCTCAAATAATTAAGTCCTTCATGACTACACAAAGGCTTGCTTTGATGAACCTCACTCCTCGCATTTTGGAAACAGACATCCCACCTGAGCCTGAGCGCTTGATGTCTACTTAATATTGAGTTATATTAATTCATACTATTTAAAATTGTGTTTTATTTATATAAATGTGGTTTTATTTTGATTCAATGTAGTGATTGTAGTCAGCAGTATTTTCCATTTAAGTGTCTGATTAAATTATGTATTCATCTTCTTAACTCTTGTTCTATCTACCCAACTGTATATATTCATTTTTGTTGTCTTTTGCTCCTCAAACTCTCTATCAAATGATATTCAGAAATTATATTTCTTATGGAGAAAATACTGAAAAAATACTATGATCAAAGTTGAATTAATCATTTGATTTTTTTCAGTTCTGACCTGAACGGGATCAGTTGTCTTATGGCCAGAAATTCCCTTCAGTTTGTGTCCTGACTCCTGTCCATAGTCACCCTCAAACTGTCTCCATTCTTTAGTGGATTGTTGTAAAGTTAATGATTACATAAAGATGCAAACATTTGTGATCCAGTTTCCAAGAATTATATTGCTGTGCTGGTCTTGGCTGCTTTATTTCTTAAAGAAATCATGTGCCAATTTTTGCATGATATTATCACATTTTTTTGTTTGAAATCTTACTGGGTTACTATGTATACTGTGATATAACTATTGCATTATTAGTACATATGCAAATTAATAAGTCCCCAAATATCTATGCATTGAAATAAAAGTACAAAAATAAACACGAAACACACATTTCCACATATATTTGTGTGTTTTTGAATATACATTCCAATAAGTACAAGTTTTCTATGTTTTCAATAGAACTCATATTTTATTGAACTTTAATTTGACCACAAATATTTGCATATTTCAAAACAATCAATGCATCTAGACACATTATCTTCATTACTCTTTACTCTTGTTAAAAGTGGTATTTAAATGTCACTAAAAAAATGTTGGAGTGAAGAAGTGCAACAAGTATCCCACCTTCAAATCAATGTAAAAAACTGGACAAAAATAAACCAAAGGCATTTTTTTAAGAGACCACAGAACATTTATTTATTTTTTTTTTAGAATGGATATCATTTAAACCGGTTAAACCAATTAAACTTGCCTTCTCTTAGTCCCAAGCTAAAATTCAAACAAGAGCTGGATTATTATTTTAAAAAAAAACCAGTTCTAGAAAAGCATGATGCAGAATGGAAAAGAATGTCTTTCAAAGACTGTTTCATTCTTGAAGAATGTGACTGAAATCAAAGGGATCTAAATATCACACTTTCCAAAAATGTTTGTTTTTAATGTGCTTATCTTTGGTCCATACTGTAGTCTTTCTCTTAGTCACTGTACCACATGGTCACCGAAGACAACATTCCCTCAAGTTATGTCTCACAGATACCACAGGAGAGTTTTAATGTATATGTTCACAGAAGCATAGACTGCAACTGGTGGCTAGATACAGTGGGGAAACCTGGAGTGTGGAGGGTAGAAGGAATATTGTAGGCATTCCCTATGCTCATCTGTTTGAACACATAGCACAGCTCAAGTACTGCATAGGCAAGAGCAGACCCCATTGCACCCAGTGTCAGGAAGCTCCTAAGTCTGATCACACTTACCAAAGCAAGCTGCAATAGCATAGCTCATTGAAGGCATGGCAAGTAACGGGGAAATGATTTGCACTGGTTTTGAAAGTAGAGTTTCATAGAAGTCAATTATTTTTATGTTTTTCCTCTAAAATGAACTCCATTTCATTGGACATTTTTGTGGGGGTTCTTTACTGAATTGCATGTTGGGTGGAGGAACATGGAAGGGCATTAGCATGTAAGTTTTCAGTACTTGTGCAAATGCAATTTTTCTTTTGTTTTTAATCCTCACATCAACTCAAATTAATACTATTACTTTATTTCTGCACCTCATATTTTATCACTTGCCTTCATTCTATGATTTTTTATTTTTTACAATATAACAATTATACCTCCAAGTTAAAAATGAATATTCTTCCTGAAATTATAAAGGCATATTTATGAATTCTTTCTTATAATTGCCAGATAATTTAAATTTGACCTTTATACCAAGTCAGTATGTTAATATATTTGCAGGACAACTTCAGAAATGACCTAATTAGATTATGAAGACAGAAATTGCACATTTTAACTTGAATTAACATCTAATTCTTATTATATTTTAATTCCACTGCTATGACAATATACAAATTATGGTAAATTTTATTTCTTTTAATACCAATCATAACTTTATATTCTAATTATTTGGTGAATAATTTTCCAAACTTATACTACATGTGAACATTTGCCAGGATATCATTCACAATTAAAATTAAAGGTTACCTGGAGAAGTCAGTTGGATCCTGAATTGAGACTCCAGAAATAAAGACTTTTAATAAATTTAATATTTTAGACAAAACAGAACACATCAACTGCTCTATAGTAATGGTAATAATGGCCATGCTATGTGAATCCATACAATTTCTGCACAGTAACAATATATAATTACCATTTCTACAAAGAAAATTTTATTATTTATGTACCATCACAGGCAACCCCAAACACAATATAATATATAAAAACTTAGCATAAACTATGAGATTAGCTTCCACAAAATCATTGTGTTTTTCAAAATTTTTTTAAAAATCAATTCTATGAATAAATGTCTGGTTTATGAAGGATGAAAAGTACTTAGTAAATGTGTGTGCATTTGTGTGTTTGTGACTAAGAGATCCAAAGTTGTCATAATTTTTATATCTAATGTGCAGGTGGACATGGCAGCCTGATTGTAATGCCAACACTCAAGAGGCAGGGATCAGGCAATTCATGGTCAAATTGTGTAACTACACTAGCCAAATTGGCAAACCTGCTTTCGAATGAAAGACTCTGTCTCAGTAAATTAGGTATAGCATGACCAGAGAAGACAACAATGTGCTCAGCATATATACATGTGCATGTAGACACATACACCTATGTGCATATGCACATGAAATCATACCATATCTCACATATATATGTAGTATATTACTATACATATTAAATTGATCAAAATTTCATACACACATTATATATATATGAAATTTTAATTAACTGTGATCAGATCAGAATCTGGATGACAAATTTTTGCTTATATTAAAATTTGACATGATTTACAGTTAAAATTATAGATTTGAAAACATTTTCAAAAAATGAGAATAATAATTTCCTACAATAGATACTATAAGACATTGTGAAATTCATCAAATTTAAATAGTGCTTCTGAGATGGCACAGAAGCAAAGGTGATTATGGGTAAAAATCCACCACCTTGGATTCGAATCCCGGAACCCACAAACAGCCCAGATGACTCTAGAGTTTCTTTGAATCAGCCAGAGACCTTGACATTCTCCCTCTCTCCTTCCCTTCTCTCTCTCTCCCTCTCTCTTTCCATGAAAATAAACAAATAAATTTTAAATAATACAATACTTATTTTCATAAAAATAGACTAATTAATGTATCATGGAAAAAAGCTTAGAAATACATAAAAATAATCTTGGTAGAGGAACAGTGAGGGTTTCATGATAGCGAATAAGATAAATTTTCCAGGAGTTATAGGTCTTTTCATTAGGAAACAATAATGCAATAACATATACATACATAATCTATAATCAGATAATCATAAAATGATTATACTTTTGTTTGCTTCTTTGCTATACTTTCTTTCTTAATTTCCACAACTTCTTAAATTTTCATTAGCCAGCAATTATTAACTATTTAAAAAATAATAACAGGGTTTATCATGCCAAAATTAATACTAGACAGCCACTATTGCTACAGATCTCAAACAGGGCCATTAATTACTCTAGTCCCTTAGAAAAGAAGACCCTCTGATCAAACAGAGCTGGTATAGTTGGTTTTCGGGGGAAGCAAATATCAACTATGGATTTGAAATGAATTGAAAAGTTGATGACTACAGGCTCAGTTCAGAGCTTGTACTGATAATTCTCATTGCTAATACCTTACAAGTGTGTACACATGTGTGCATGATTTTACCAAGGGAGATGAATAGCATTTATTAATTTTAGGGGACCCTCTTTCCAGTAGGTTACTTCCTCTGTCTAACTATAGTGCTAGCAAAACTGAAGACTGTGTTTCTATTAAGATGGCTGATTAGGAGTTTCCTCAATGAAGAGGGAGGGAAGATAAGAGACGATATACTGCTCGTCTTCAAAGATAAGATTTGTAAATGAACTTATTCATCCAGTGGCAATTTCTTCATGGAAGCAGGATATACCACTCCTGGACATACCCCTAAAGAGTACTCAATTGCAGAAACACTGGTTCAGCCGTGTATATTTCTATTTTTCTCACTATAGGAACCGGAATCATCCTAGACGCCCATTGACTGATGTGCATAATAAAGTTGCGGTGCATATACACAATGCTTTTTTTTTCAGCTGTAAAGAAAAACATGTAATTATAAAATCTTCAAGAAAATGGATAAAGCTGGAAAAATGAGGTAATCCAGGGTCAGAAACGCAAATGCCACATGTTTACTCACATATGTGGATCATGGCTTCTAATTTTTAGACATGTACATAAGTTGGGAGTACGAGTCATTAGAGGACATGAAGCTAAAAATGAGCCATGAGAGGGAAAAATGGGGAAAATTGAATTATGTGACTGGAACAGCAGAACACATATGATCTGAAATAAGCTGGGTCAAGTACTCGGGGTAGAAAGGTCATTGGGGGGAGAGGGGTGAGGGTAGGAAACAGAGAAAGTGGGTAGAGGGTAAATCAAGCCTAAAGACATATGAGAAAGTTACTATTGGTTGACTAAATAGATATCATGCGTCCCTCAAATTGCCCTGTAAGCATGTATGATGTGCACCTGCTGCTACATCCTTCACTTAGAGACGCTTCTTTTCACAGATGATGATGACATACTTGGAAACTCATCAAACAGCCCAGAAACTCATCAAAGTGCTGAGATAAAGTTGGTGTGGTGTGCATAGTGCTGTCTGAGATAACTGTATCAACCCCTTCACAGCTCAGGGCACACTGTGGTAGAGGGAACAGAAAGAATGTAAGACCAGAGAATGGGAAAGAGTGGTATGGAACACTATCTTCTGGACATGGCATCGTCATGGTAATCACAACCTCACTGCCTATAATTACCTGCAGAAAGTCTGAATACAGCAACATTCTATCATGGATGTGGAGAGAGGAGATGAGGCATTATTGATTACTAGGTGGCTGCCGGGGAGCCAGATACAATGTTCTGCTGGGGTGCAGGCACTGATACATTGTGTCTTTTTCTGGTAAGTAACCCCCACCATACTCATGTAAGCAGTCGTAATTTAATTCAGTGTGTCCCCTACACCTGCTCTCTTTCACGCAGGCACTGAAGTGCACAGAAAATGAGAGAACATCATAAAAGAAGAAGAATGAGTTTGGAAGCAACTATTCCATTATGAGAGAAGTGGGAAAGGCCTCAGTGAGTGTAATGGACAGGGATTATTATCAAGTTCATTGTATATGTAAAAAAAATACCAACATAACTGATGACAAGAAATATGTATTTAAATATTTTAAAATAAAAATGTATTTTAAGATTTTAATGTATATATAATATAACCAGACTTGCTAGTATACCCTAGAAAGAACTCAATTGACATATTTTTGTTTTTCATTCTATAATCTATTTTCCTACTATAATAATGAACAATTTCACCATTACTTTTGTCTATATTTAGAATTTAAGAAACATATAACGTAACAAAAAATCTATATTTTTCCAGCTCAGAATTTAAAAAAAAAATTAACTTTCCTGTTTCGTAATACTTTCAGTAATGCATCCTTTTATGAGACTATGTTTCCTGAATTTGCATTGATTCAGTGTCCTTCATTCACTGATGTGTGTCTTAGGGGATCTGTCATCCCTATTATAACCTTGATGGTCCCATTTCCCAACCGAGAAGAAAATTCCAAACATTTTTATGTTATTTCTTATGCAAAGACATACAAAATATTCTTGGTATTAAGTAAATACAGATTGCTTTTTATCCTGCTGCGAAAGTATTAACATGGGCTGACTAAGCACAAGCCTGCATCTTAACAAAACAGAAACCCCTTTTTCTGGCTAAAAAGTGAAGGCCTTTTCCTGGTTGGAGTTAAGAAATGCAAGGTGGACACAAATGGTTGAAGATTAAAAAGAATAAAGAAAAAGAATGTAGGGATCCTACAAGAAACACCAAGGTGACCACCAAGGTGACCAAATCACGCTGACTTTGCACCATTGATATATGACTTGCACTCTGTATACCTGTGCCGTTAAACGCATGGTTATATTACTTGCCTTGCTAGGAAACATATATTTTAGAACATAAGAAGGATTAATGGGTTTTTACGTTTAAAACGTGCTGGAAATTGTGCTCAGGACCACTCCTCGCCAAAAGCCTACTCAGGAAGCACAGGAAGGTCCCGGCTGCAGGTTCTTTATAAAATACTCTCCTTTTAACTATATTGGGTGTGCTTTGCCTCTGTTTACCTCTGCCTTGGTTTACCCATAACAGAATTATTGCTAGTCCAAAAGCAGGGAGAATTGGCTGTCAGGCTACAAAACGTTCTGTTTTGCCACACTAGTCAGTGGTACATGTATGTGTGTATGCATGTGATAGATGCATGTGTGTGCAAAGATGCAGCCACCTCATGTGAGTTCATGTGGAAGCCTGAGGAGGACTTCAGATATCTCCCTTGATCATTTTTCAGTGTATTTCCTTGACACGTAGTCTCTCACCGAATGAATCTTGAGCTTGCTGCTTTTTAGTTAAAGACTTGTTGACTAGTGAGTCCCAGCAATTGATCTCCCTGGACTCCCTGTCAACCACTGGGTTAAAGGAATCGGTGGGGGTGCTGGGGATCATACTTAGCCCTCATGCTTGTGCAGCCACTGAGCTATCTCACCTGGCCACTGCCTGTTTTATGAATGAAGAAACCTTAATTGATAGGCTTCTAATCCAGAAATATTCTAGAATGATCAGTGACTTCTTATGGACTCAGAGGAAAAATGTCCTAATGCATTCATTCCTTCATTCTGTCTACCTCAACTCTCTGTCTCTCTCCCTGCCTCCTTCCTTCTCTAATCTTTATCTGTATTTACCAAGCTACCTACTGGTCAACTCTTACATTACCTTGTACAAAATGATTTTGTTGTGCTTCTGTATTTATCAAGCATTCTAGTTTAGTTGTTTGCTAATAATTAGTTCCAGGTATCAACTAAAGGCTTAATTTGTACCTTTTGTGTGATAGCATCAGGTTTTTCAGCCATTCAACAACCAATTACTGTTTAACCTTAAAGGGGAAATTACACTTTTAAATTTAAAAAATTTGGGGGTAATTTACAAATCTGAAATTAGTAGAATTGCACTTTAAATTTTAGCTGACAAAAATCACATTATACTGTTTGAAAACAAATTTCTAAATGATATATGAAATATGATAGATTGGGATAATAAAACACATTATGATAATTTATTAAGTGCATTTGCTCTAATTTCATATTCCATAGGGGAATAGAATGCATTCATCTATTTAAAACAATACCACACTATACATTGAAAATACCCTCTCATATCAGGTTTCTATTATTTTCTGTGACAGGTGAAAAGTAAGTCATAAACAAAAAAAAGCTGATAAAGTCAAACATCTGTAATTGTGTTTCCAGTTGGAAACACTTCAGTGTCATAAAAATGCTGACAAATCAAAAGGGCTTTGAAGAAAATGCAGAAGAATGATTAAATAGTAAAAAAGTTGGACTTAAAATGAATGATAAAGAAAATGAAATATGTAAGCTTTAGCTGGATTGTGACAAAGCAGAATGAGAAAAGTTATCTGTGTTGAAAAATCTGAAAGTTATAAATGCCCAGAGGTTGCAGTGTTATTTTGTATACACAGAAAAACTTCTGTAATAATGACTACATTTTCTTTGCTAGTTTTTTTAAACAAAAGTTACTTTTAAATTTAAAGTATTAAAAATCAATAGCTATGCAATTACTCATGTATTTAATTATAATTTAAAATATTTATTTTTAAAACTATAAAAATATCAACACATTGTTGTCAATATTTCTATAGGAAAAGTGTATGACTCAACTTGTTATATATTACAAAAAGGCAAATTTTCATCAAATTCTGTGTTCTTTAATTTTATATCACCCATTAATGAAAAATGATTTGTTATCATCTCCTATATTTAACTTCTTTATCCATATGTGCTGAGAGTTTTGCACTGGGCATCTTTTCAGAACTTTTCTGGAGTGATGTATATAATTTTATTAAAGTAAAATATGAACTACTGATTATGGGGTAATATTGCTTTCAAAGGTGATGACTAAATGTAGAGCTTTCTCAGCATTGACCTCTCAAAGCATTAATCAATTTGCTAATTTTTAAGATCAGAACTTGAGGTTATTAAGATCAGTTTTCCCAAATTGAATGTAACATTTTTCCATCAAATAACTTCTATGTAAAAAATTAAAAGGCTTGAATGCAAGTTAATATTGGTGAGGTGAATTTCTAACACTTTCACTTGCTCCAATTCTGGTTGATCTGGTCATCTCCTCATTGTCAGGTTCTTTTTCAATGTGCTCTTCACGTATTCCAATGGAACTTTGTCTAATGTGAAGATCTAAAGGCTCAACAGTAGCTAACAAGTCAAATACTTGTAATGGAAAATGAAGTGGCAAATTAAAATAATTTGGCTTTTACAAAGACTCTTCTGAAAGCACAAAGAGAGAAAATTTGACTTCTATCAACTAAGGCATGTTAATTTATCTAATGACAGTATCTTTTGAAAGTTAATTTTTTAATCACTAAGCAACAGAGTTCTTTGTGTAAAGAATGGAAAAATGAGCTCCTATGTTATATATGTTT
>PVHP010036311.1:0-17962 GCA_004024765.1 Zapus hudsonius | reverse complement strand
AGGAACCAAGGATTTTCGACACAAGGACCTCTAAGCTCGCAACATTAAAGCAGCCTTATTACTCACCCACCACGACTCAGGGAACTGAGCAGAAGAGGGGGCGGAAAGATTGTGAGAGCCGTGGTGGGGGAGACTGTCCGGAGGCATGGCACCCATCAGTAACAACACACTTGGGCCAGGAAGACCGGGCTGAGTACTAGGCTATCCAGGATCCCTTGCCACAAGGACTAATACAGACAGCCCACGGAGGAGGATATCCAACTGATGGGGGATGGGGAGGGGGGAATTGGGGAATTCAGGATAACAACGCATTGTTTGCCCACTAAATAATGTAACTCATGGACAATAAATATATATTTAAAAAAATAAAGCTAAAAAAAATAGAAGCAGAATCCATGGTTAACTCTGCTCAGCCTGGTATATTACACAAGTGAACACGGTATGATGGAGATTTTCTTGTACTGGCAGGCAGAATTAAAAAAGAGTGATAAAGGATGTGAATCTTTTTCCTCTTTCCTCATTAATGCAGAATTATTAAGAAAAGTTAGAGTGTAAGTCATTTCTCAATGATGCTGAAGGGTAGAGAGGAAGAAAGGCGAGGATGCCCTTGCTCCATCTTTGCCTTCTCTGCTGATTTCTTCCGACTCCTGATCTCCTCCTCCTCCTTTTTGGTTTTTCGAGGTAGGGTCTCACTGTAGCTCAGGCTGACCTACAATTCACTGTGTCGTCTCAGGGTGGCCTTGAACTCACAATGATCCTCCTACCTCTGCCTCCTCAGTGCTGGGACTAAATGCTGTGCCATCATGTTCAGCTTCTCTTTTCTTTTTTCTAGTTCATTTCCATTCTCCTTTTCATTTAATTAACATTGTGTCCCCTCCTCTCCATGTATATATATATATATATATATATATATATATATATATATATATATGTATTCCCATCTATATTCTCTGGAGTTTGCTTTTACTATAGGTGTTTTAGTTTCCTAGACTTGTAAGGGGAGCCACAAGCTGGATGGTTTATGACAACAGAGATTTGCTCTCTCACAGTTCCAGAGGCCAGAAGTCTGAAACTCAGCTGGTTCCCCATTTCTGGTGGCTGCCAGCAACCCTCAGTGTCCCACACAAGCCTGTCTGCCTTCTCTTCCAGTCTCTTTTGTTATAAGGACACTAGTCAGTTGTTTGAGGTTCTTCCTAATCTAGCATGATCTCATCTAGAAGTCCTTAATCACATCCACAAAGGTTCCTTTTCCAGTAAGGCTATTGTCATGGTTTGATCCAGGTGTCCCCCACAAACAAATGTGTTCTGATTGATCGATCCTCAACTGATGGCAGTTTGGGTTTTACAATCTTGCTGGAGCTGTGTTGTTGTGGGCGGGCTTATGGGGGTTATAAACCAGCTTCCCCTTGCCAGTGTTTGGCACACCTTCCTGCCTCTGTTTGTAGTGCTGTGGCGGAGGTGATGTCCACCCCTCTGCTCATGCCATCGTTTTCCCTGCCAGGATGGAGTCTCTCCCCAAATCCATAAGCCAAATAAACCCATTCCTCCACAAGCCACTTTTACTTGGGTTCTTTCTGTGCAGCAACTAAGAGCTGACTATAACAGTTAGACTCATAGGCCTTTGGTCCACACATCTTTTGGTGAGGACACGGGCATTCCTCAATGACAAAAAGAGATTCTGGGTTCTTTTTCCTCTGAACTCCTGTCCTCTCCTCTGTTGCCTAAGCCTGGGAACCAGTGTTTCCTGCTGCAGTTTCACAGAAACTGCTCTACTAAATGTCGTGTCTAGAGAGTTATACGAGCAAAGAAGCTTGTAAAATGATTTATTTCTTGTCAGTCCTATTAAGGACTTGAGGCATCCTTCTGATTTATTTCCTAAACCATGAAACCCTTTACAACATCCTGTCTCATCCCACTAAGGCTACCTTGGATTACTTAACTTATTTGAGATTTTTTTTCTATTTTGGGAGAGACCACAGTTTTCACTTCTCAACTGTTTCTTACTTGTTTTCAAGCTTATTGCATTGTCCCTAAATTTTCCTTACAGCTATGTAGATAGCTGCTAAATTTATGTTGCTACATTTGACCTGTATCAGCATAAATGTTCTGCTAGTATGTGGTGAGTATTTACTCTTTCCAGGTTCTTTTAGTGATGTCTAAAACATTTGATTTTTTTCCTTTATCAAATAGCAGTATTCAAATATTTTTAAACATCTTTCATTTTAATTTCCTACAGAGAGAGAGAGAGAGAGAGAGAGAGAGAGAGAGAGAGAGAGAGAGAGAGAGAGAGAGAGAGAGAGAGAGAGAGAGAGGAAAGTACCCCAGGGATTTTAATGTGTGGTTTTGAAATCATATCACTTTCAAATATTTTAGTAAATGGATTTTGGGGGAAAAGCATTGGACCACTTTGGCTACAAAAGCAAAATCTAAAATGCTGCATGTTTTGAGATCTGGTTCAGGAGTTCAGGCTATTCCCACCACTTCTGTGTTTCTCTGCACATGTTAGTTGGGCAACAGGCTCACTGTTATTTCAGTTTCATCTTTCTTTATCAACACCGAGTTTTATTGTTAGTTTTCTATATAACTAGAATGAATTTACTATTTATAGGGCTAAAACAGAAGTTCAGTCTTTTAGAGTACCTTTAAGTTGGCATTTAAAATCAACCTTCAAAGCACGCACACACACCTTTATGATGTAGTATGTCCAAGTTATGGTGGTGTTCCGAATTATATAACACCAAGGTACTATCTGGTGGCTGAGATTTGATTATTTTTTTTAATTAAATGATGTTCAGGACTTTATTTGCAATGAGATATAGAGAAGAGAGAGAGAGAAAAAAAAGAGAAAGAAAGAGAGAACTTGTGCTAGGCCCTCTTGTCACTGCAAACAAACTCCAGATGTATGCAACACTTCATGCATCTGGCTTTATGTGGGTACTGGGGAATCAAACCTGGAACCTGGACCATCAGGCTTTGCAAGCAAGCACCTCCAACCACTGAGCAATCTCTTCAGCCCTTGAGACTTTATTCTTTAGGAGATTTAAAAAATTTTTGATAGAGTGAAGCCATGACAAATTAATCAGAGTATCATGTAACTCTCTGTTCCTCAGAGTTTCCATTATTATATGTGACCCACATATTTGGTTTTCTTTACATAGACCATGAGTCCGCTTATCCATTGTGTTTGAGTTTCTCTGACGAGCTTCTGGTTCTACCCATGGTGCTTTGAGCAGCTGGCCAAGTTCTTTCTGGGTGCTTAGGTGCTTGTTGATTTCACACTGACAACTGCTGCTCACACATAATGATTTTGCAAGGGACACAGCAAGACATTTTGCCACTGTTTTGAGTTTGTATCTATCTTCATTTTTTTTACTTTTATGACCTTGGAAAAAGTCCTCTTCTCCAAGATAAAGCTAAATGAAAGGAAATCCTGCCCTAAGGAAATAGGAAAATATTACGAATTGAACTTGGGTCTGAGTAAAATATTAGAATCTTTAAAGAGGCTAGGGAGATAGCTCAGTGGATAAAGTACTTGCCACTCAAGTGTGAACATCTGAGTTTTGATCATCAGAACTCATGTAAACTAGATGACTTAGCTCGAGTGTCTGTAATCTCAGTGTTCCTACTGTGAGATGAGAGGTGGAGACAGGAGAACTCCTGGAAGCTAATGGGCCAGCTAGCCTGCCAAACACAGCAGTGAAAGAGAGACTCCCCTTGCCTCAAACAAGGTGGGAGACCAACACCCAGGACTGTCTTCTGACATCCACACGCACACTGTGGCACACATGTGCCTGAACTCTCTCTCTCTCTCTCTCTCTCTCTCTCTCTCTCTCTCTCTCTCTCACACACACACACACACACAGTCTTTACAGAGAGAGGTTGATAGAAAAAAAAACTATCAAATTGTCATTTGGATGACAATAAAACTTAAGATTAAATTTTTTTTAATATTTTTATTTATTCATTTTCAAGCAGAGAGATACAGAGGAGAGAGAGAGAGAGAGAGAGAGAGAGAGAGAGAGAGAGAGAGAGAGAGAGAGAAAGAGAGAACGCACCAGGGCCACCACCTTGTGGGTCTGGCATATGTGGGTCCTGGGGAATTGAACCAGGGGCCTTAGGCACTGGAGGCAAGTGCCTTAACCGCTAAGCCATCTCTCCAGCCCAAGATTAAATTTAATGTTTCTCTCTCTGCTATAATTCCATTGTTACAGAACTTTTTAGCAAGATAGTTGACCAGATACCAAGATATTTCTTTTTTGTGTGATGGTTAAGTTTTAAACTTTTTTAATTGCTAGCTACCATAATTATAGATTATAAACCATTATGATTCCCTCCCCACCCTTCCTCATATCTCTTCCCCCTCTCAATTAGTCTCTGTTTTGTTTCAGTGTCATCATCTTTTCCTCCCATGATGTGTAGTTATTACCAGGCACTGTGAGGTCATGAATATCAAGTCCATTTTGTGTCTGGAAGTTTGCATTGTAAGCAGTCCTCCCCTTCCTTTGGCTCTTACAATCTTTCTGCCACCTCTTCTGCAATAGATCCGGAGTCTCTGGAGGTGTGATAGAGATGTCCCAGTGCTGAACACTCCACTGTCACTTCTTCTCAGCACTATGGTGTCTCCTGAGTTATCCCAGTGGTCACCGCCACAAGATATTTCTTTATGGAGATTGAAACCTTTAAATTTTCTTTATAAATGACTTGGCATGAAGTGAATAGATTGTTTCAAACACGTCTAAACTAGTATGGTGGAGTTATTGAAATAATTATTTCCTTCATGGCTACTGGGAGACAGTTGTGTATGTGTTTCTTTTGTTTTGCACATCTTGTGAGCAGGAAGGCTACATATTTTGTTCTATTTTTGTCTTCAAGAATATTTGTATTGGGAAATATTTTTGCAACATAGGTAGTATCTCCTTTACTATGTAAATGATTTCTCTATTTTTCTAGCATAATAAAGCCATTTTCTCCTTTCAATGCACGTATCAAGTTGGTTTGCATACTGTGCACTATAATTTGATGTGCTAAGCCCCTGGGTGCACAGCGATCACCCTGCTTTCTCCACATGGTTCTCATGCTTGGAGGCAAACAGAATCAACATACCCATACAGTTTAATAGGCATGAGTGAAAATATTTTCTGTGTCTTTACTCATATCCTATAACTTTAATACTTTGGGGTAATTTTCAGAGACCCTTCTATAGCTAAAGATTCAGGGGCTGATCAATAGCTTTCTTGATTATTGAATAATACTTAACTCAGTTGACTAATAGCACTTTAAAACTGAAAGACACTGATATTATCCCCTTTTCTTTGTTAATCTTTTATTCATTTATTTGCAAGGAGAGAGAGAGAGAATGGGTGTGTCAGGGCCTCTAGACATTGCACACAAACTCCAGATGCATGTGCCACTTTGTGCATCTGGCATTACATGGGTACTGGGGGATTGAACTTGCAAGCAAGTTCCTTAACCGATGAGCCATCTCTCTGTCACCTTATTTTTTTTTAAATATTCCCTTTACATTTTTTTGTTAGAAATATCCATCTTTCTTAATAAAGAGAATGAGAGACTTTGAGTAACCAAAGTGAGGCAGTTTATTTTCTGTCTTATAAGGTTGAGTGTAGTAAAAAAAAATAGCAGTGCTCTGTCTGAGCACAGTAAGTACCTTTCATAGTTCCTAAATGTGGGTCTCCTTGCCCTCTTCCCCACTGTTTGGATACTTAGGGAAGTTCAATCTTCCCAGTATTCTAACGTAGCCCTCACCCTGAGTTTCATTAGCTTCTTTGCTTAATTGATCTTGGCTTAGATTCTGCTTTCTGAAGACATGGGGTTTTTATCTACATCTTAGCGTTTTGATATCTAGAGATCTAGGAATGCCCTGAGTTACTTCACAGCCTGTTGGTAAATATCCACTCTAGACAATGGAATATAAGTGTCAGGTGTCAGTAACAGGTTTGTTTAGCTTATAAACTCAAGTCTTAAGTGAGGCATTTATGTGTTTAAAATGCGACACCATCATATTCTTATTTTGTAGAGTTCCCTCCAATCCAGGGGAATATTAGGAGAGGAGTTGTTACCGAGTTTTTTTTTTTCTTCACTTTATCCCTTGTGATTTTTTACAAGAAGGCTCTTTTATGCTGTGTGTGTGTGTGTCACAGTATGTGTGTAAAGGTCAAAGGACAACTGAACACAGCTTTCAGGTGAGTCCTCAGTGTTCCACCTCACTTGAGGCAGGGTTTCTCTTCTTTCAGGTTCACAAACAAGAGCTGGGAACCTCTGTCTCCACCTCCTATCTCTCCCCCAGCCTGCCGGTGATTACAGAAGCCCATCATGGCCTCTAAATTTTTATGTGGGATCTGAAGAATTTGGGCCCTTTAGGCTTGAGTGGCAAATGCTTTATCCCCTGAATCATCTCCTTGGCATCTTAGTTTTAAAATTGTTTCTTGTGAATGGGATTTTCTTTTAACGTCTTATTACTCTTTATATTTGATGATGAAAACTTAAAATGTTTCCTTGAAAATAATAAGGTAGATAGACCAATCAGGAAGCTTATCAAGAAAGTGTTGACAAAAGAAGAAACAAATAAGAAAAGCAAAATTTAACTATGTATAATGATTTAAAAATCATAAGCAAATATCATCTACGAAATTGAAAACCAAATGAAATGGTTACATTTCTGGAAAAAGACTATAGAGTGCTTAACTAGATTTCTACTAAGAGAGAAATAGAAAACTGAAAGAGATAATGGACATGAAGTAAGTTAAAGTGGTACTAAAGACCATCCCCTTTCTAAAATTACTGGACTAGAGGGTCTTCAGGCTAGTTCTTAGGTAGGGTCTAGCTCTAGCCCAGGCTGCTGACCTGGAATTCATTATGTAGTCTCAGGCTGGCCTTGAACTCTAAGTAATTCTCCTACATCAGCTTTCTAAGGGCTGGGATTAAAGGCATGCACCACCACATCTGGCCTTTTGTTGTTTTTTAATAATGCTAGTTAAACTTATATACCAAACCTTAAATGCAATGAAAGAAAATTGTAGGCCAATTTTATTTGTGATTCAGAGCTGAAAAATTCTACAGTAAAAGTTACAGTATTGATTTATTAGTCTTTAGAATGTCACCTTTATGTTGGCATTTTGATGAGTGATATAAAGCTTAAGGCATGATTGCTCTTATTATCAAAGTGCATTGGAATTAATCATGTCTTGATTCCTTAACTCTATCTACACATGTAGATTAAAGCACTTATTAATGAAGGAATAACAGGCATAATTTAGATTAATGTGATGACATCTGAAAGAACTGTTTTGTGTACATTTTTCTGATGTGAGGAATGTACAACTGATGTGACAGATCCTTTGTGATCAGTTTCCAATGCATTTCTCAAAATGTTGGGTTTTCAGCGAAGTGATCACGTAAAATGAGTTTTGATTTGAAAGCATTATGTGTTCTCTGGGAAGTAGTACAGACTTTTGTTAAACAAAATTCTTTCCAAAAACAAAAATTCTCTTACATGAACTATTAATGGGAGTAAAGTTTCTTAGCACATATGTCTATTAAAAATGAAAAAATATAGATAGAATTGATCCTGATTAATAAGTAATATTTTACCACGGGCACATGAATTCATTCATCAAAAAACATGTTCCTGGGCTGGAGAGATGGCTCAGTGATTAAGTTGCTTGCCTGCTGAGCCTAATGATCAGAGTTTGGTCCAGAGACTCTTAAGAGCTGAGTACTAAAGCAGACTTAAAACTCACCCACCTTGGCTCAGGGAACCTTGTGGAAGAGTGGGTGGAAAGAGTGTAAGAGCCATGGTGGGGGGAGTATCCAGAGGTATTGCCCCATCCCCCAATAACTGTCCACTGCTGGAACAACCCATAGCCCTCCATCCATGGAGCACTCCAGAAATCCTAATGAGGAGGGCCCTCAGTGGAATGGGGGCAGGGAGGAGGGAAACAGTGGTAACAACACATGAGTCTTTGTTGAGATGAAAGAAGCAGAAAAAGACAAACATTAATTTACACATGACTTGTATATACAGTGTATCTACTTATTAATAATAAAAAGTAATGTGAAAAAATTGTATCTTTGCTACATTGCTATGAAATATAAAGTCCACCTTATTTTAAAGATAGTTAATAATGAGTCAGTTTTATCCAAAGCCCTTCCTTTTGTTTTCACTCTTTTCTGGGATTATAAAATCATTTTATAAATGTCTACAAAATCAAAATACTAATGAATTTAAAAAAAAACAGGCTAGGTGGCATGCCTTTAAACCCACCCAGCACTTGGGAGGTACAGGTAGGAGGATCCCCAAGACTTCAAGGCCATCCTGAAATTACATTCCAGGTGAGCTTGGGCTAAAGTGAGACCTTACTCAAAATCCAATTTCCGCTGAATAAAACTCATAATTCACGATTGCTCAAATAAACTCAGTAATTCATAATTTACCCTTCTCAGAATGTTTTTGTTTTTCTTTTAATAAATTCTTTGTTAAATAGACAAGGGCCCAAAAGTTGGGGTTCACATGCCTGGGGGATCACTCTTGAACCCCTAAATCTTATGTCACTATCTGTAATATGCTATGGATTTACAAATCTTTAGTAGCAACTGAAATGATTTTTATTTTTTATTTAACTTTTTTTTCTTTATTGTCTATAATGAGTTATATTGTTTAGTGGGCCAACACTGAGTTGTTATCCCCAATTCCCCGTTGCCTCCCTTCCCCATTCCCAGTCAGCTGGATATCCTCCTCCGTGGGCCATCTGGATCAGTCTTTGTGGTAGGGGAAGACTGGGCTATCCATGAAATGATTTTTAATCTTTTTATTTATAGCTTCCATAATTATAGACCATAAACCCTTATGATTCCCTTCCCCTTCCTCCCTCACCCAT
This sequence comes from Zapus hudsonius, assembly GCA_004024765.1. Lineage (NCBI taxonomy): Eukaryota > Metazoa > Chordata > Mammalia > Rodentia > Dipodidae > Zapus > Zapus hudsonius. Next base: position 9,068 of record PVHP010036311.1, on the reverse strand, counting down.
ATCTCTTCCCCCTCTCAATTAGTCTGTTTTGTTTTTGGTGCCATCATTTTTCCTCCCATTATGTGTAAGGTCATAGCCTCTTTGGTATCCCTCTTTTTCTGCTTCCTGGCTACTAAGATATGAATTATGTTCAGTCAGATCATTTCTCTGAAGGACGAAACCTCTAAAAGTGTGAGTCAAAGTAAATAGTTCCTTCCTCTCAGTAAATAATTCCTTCCTGTTCATAGCTATACTAAAGCAACTAACATATTAGGTATGCAATCCAGGAGAATCTTTTCCATGGACCAAGGAATCATTGCTCCGCTGTGATGAGAAAAAAAAAATGACTTCAGTTTTGAAGTAGTAAAATCAGATTGGAAAATATGCTCCCTGTAAAAAGAGTAATACCCAAGAATATAAGAAAAATGTCAGTAAGAAAAAAAAGAGAATATGATATGAAAAAGCTAGCGTGAATTACTACAAAAGATAGACTTCCCAAAAGCTAGAGGCATTCTTTGGACAACTCAGAACAGCACTTGTTTCTCACAGAGAAGCACTGCCAGGTCAGGTCCCTGTGGGGACAAAAGGGAAGAGAAGACTGTGGGCCAGCACCATCTTGAGAAACCCAGCTCATCTTCCACTAGAAGCAGAAGGAGAACCCGAGAAGATGTGGGCAGGTGCAGGAGACGATGTGGAGACATGATTACTGTAAGGAAGTTTGGTCTTGCCTTTCAGGTTACTCTGCAGTGAGAGAGGAAATACGAGTTTACCATAGTGGGAGTCTCTGTTGAGATGAAAGAAGCAGAAAAAGACAAACATTAATTGAGGAAGAAATAGAAATAAGAGAAACCCTAGAAGAGGGGTGTGTGTCTTTTACTTTGATGCTGGGGATCAAACCCAGTGTTCTTGGCACATATTCTATCTCTGAGCTACACTCCCAGCTTGTAGAGAGGGTCCTCTGAGGGAGGCTGTTGAGGATGTGAATTGGGTATATTTGGTAAATTTCCTTTCACCAAGCAGTGGCCTCTACAAAGGAGCCAAAGTCAATTAACCACTTAAACAATAAACAACAAAGACAAGCACAGAACATGCCTTTTTTTTTTTTTTTTTTTTTTAAGAATCAAAGAAGTTGGTGGGAAGGCAGGGTAAAATGTGGGTGGGGAAAAATTCAGACTGACCTTTATGTTGCAGTCATTAGAAATTCATGAATATTCAAAGTTCTGGCTATCCTGTACTGAATTAAGATAAATTCCTGATTAGGTAGAAAGAACCAGAATACAAGCCACTTAAGAAAATCTTGAAGACAGAGAAGGGCTCAGTTTTTCTAACAAAGACTGCTCACAGCCCAAGCAAAAACTTATCTTTCTCTTGTCTTGAGCAATAATGCCCAGGGATATTGTACAAAATACTTTGGTGCGGGAAGGGAGTCCAGGAGACTTTATGCCAATTCTATCAGATCAAATTCTGTAAGATCTTATCTTTTTAAAGGCTATCTACTCAGTAGGAATTTAACTGAGGGATTGAATTTTTAAAATTTTCAAAGAATTTCTGTTTTTTATAAAAAATTATAGACTTTAGCTTGTCCTACAGATAATCTCCAATGTGGGTTTCTATATGTGAGACAAGCTTTTCTTTATCCTAAGGAGACACACGATTAAAAATAATTCATTTGTAGAGAATGTAAGGTCTGAAAATGACCAAGACCACCAAAGACTACCCTGAAGCAAAGCAAACAGAAGAAACATGAGCTGTTGGGCTGTCTCACAGGGGAGAGAGGAGAGCAGCTGACTGGGTTTATTCAGTTTGGATTTTTATAGGGGGGGTCTTTCATCTGAGGGTCAAAGAGAAAGAGGAACTGCCCTTAAATTATCAGACAGGGGATTTATTTTCAGTTAACTTTTAGCCAGAAGCCAAGGGTTTATGGTCAGGGGTTCAGGGTTGGGGTTAGGCAACTTCCCTGGGGGAAAACGAGTTACAGATTTAGCTCTTTGAAACATGTGTCAGCAGAGATCTTGCTGCCATCAGCTTGTTTGTCCAGGGTGTTTGGGCTGGCTCCATCCTGGAATAGGGGTCTGGATATTGACCTAAAAGGCTCCATCTTGGGGCCTAATAGAGAAATTACTGCAGACAACCCTACTAATCCTTGAGAATGAATTATTTCTTTTTTTAGCATGCCTAGCTTGGGGTTCATGCTCCTATAGCCCATAGAGGCTTTAATTAATGGGGCCTCTGCCTGAACCCATTCTCACAGTATCTTTATTCTCCAGCACTGCTTTCAAAAGACTAAAGAAGGCACACTTAAATTTTGTATCTGATCACCTGGCTCACAATTAGGTGTCAATAATGTTTGTGAAATCAACAATTAAAACAGTGAATGAGCATTGTGACAGTTTTGTTGTCACCTTGAATTTTTAGTAATCTTGGGTGGGTCTGAGGATGTTCACAGGAAGGAGCCTTCTCAGTAGGGGGAAGGATGTAAGGAAGCTCAGGGAAGCTAAAAATAAGCATCTTTTCTAGGGAGGGTAGTGCGGGAAGGAAATTCCAGAGATTCAGGAAGCCAGAGTCTGGGATAGGGTTGGAAGATCCTGCCCTAAGGCTATATAAAGGGGAAAGAAATCCACCCCCTAGTGTTTCATTGGTGTGTATATGGTGTTGGTGATAGGTTTCTTTCTCTGCTTGGACCTGTGAAAGGGGGCCAGACTCTTTCACCATTCTGGAACTTCCCCTGGATCTACAGCTTCAATAAATCCTTTTCTCCCATAACTGTGCCTGGTTTAGAGATTCATCCCAGTGGCATGTGGCTGACTGCAATAAGCATGAGATAGTGTTTAAACCAAGTTTTAAGTGTGATATCTACTAAAGTGCATGTGAGCCATAGTATTCTAAAAGTCTTTATGATTGATTATTTAAGGACCATCAACATATGTTCACATATTAAAGTTCTCAATAATAATAAAATAATTATTTAGGACCTGGGGGAATATAGCTCAGTGTAAAGTACATATTTAGCAAGTGTAAGAGCCTGGGTTTAAAACATGAAAAATAATTATTTACTGGCTAGTTCTTCTTATCTCTGATAAAGAGATATCTTAGTAAAACTGGATATCACATCTTTCATAAAGCGGTTCTAATTCACCAAGTCCAAGCTAAGTGTCTGTGATAGTAAGGTTTTGTTGTCAACTTGATCTTTGTAATTATCTTGGGTGGGTCTCTGAGGATGTTTATAGGAAGGCAGCCTCTCAGTAGGGGGAAGGATGTAAAGAAGCTCAGGAGAGATAGAAATGAACGTCCCTTTTTTTTTTTTTTTGTGGGCAGTGTAGGAAGGAAATTCCAGAGTCTCAGGAAGCCATTAAGTATAGGATAAAGTTGGAAGAAAGACCTTGCCCTAAGGCTATATAAGGGGAAGGAGATTTCTCTCCCTCAGTCCCTTGACTGTTTGCTGGTGTGTGGTGCTGGTGATGAGTTTCTCTCTCTGCTTGGATCTGTGAAAGGGGGTCAGCCTCTTTCACCACTATGGAACTTCCCCTGGATCCGTAGCTTCAAAAAATCATTTCCTCCCATAAATTGTGCCTGGTTTGGAGATTCATCCCAGTGACATGTGGCTGACTGCGATGGTGCCCTTCTACAAACTTCCAGAATTCTTTGTGATTATTCCCTTGTGCTAAGATTTATTATACTGAAATTACAATCTATTTAACTGTTAACTCTTCCAATAAGTGAAAGTACCTTAAAAAGCCCTTTGAGTGTGTATGTTTAAGCCCCATAATGCTGATATCACTTTTTCTTCTAGAACCATCTTTTCCCAGATAGCAGCAAATACCAGAAAAACCCAAGCCTCCTCAAAATGGTCAGAAAACACAGGATTTGTCACTGGATGAGCTGTTGCTTATTACATCTGCCAGGGCTCAGGGAACATTGCAGAGGAAGTCTTGGAAAGAATATGAGGGCTGCCCTCACTGTTAACCAGCAGACCTTCTCTATTGGAGACACTGAGGTGATTCAAAACTTATCAAAGCACAATATAAGCTTTGAGAGCTTAACACTAAAGGAGATTTCTACCATGTTCTCCAAGGGTCATGGGACATTGCAGAAAAGCTATGTGCAGAATGCAAGAGCCCTGGGTATATAGACATACTGGTCTGAACTGATTGGTGTATTTCTGAGCCCACAGTTGTTACCAATACTCCCACAGACCAGTAAGGTTCTGAGCCCATCAGCATTGTGACATGGAGGACGGAGTAGGAAAAAAGGAATGAGACAACAGAACAGAGGAAAGACTACTTTGAAAGAGGAGAGTCCTCAGAGATGGGGAGAGGGGGAAAAAAAAAGGATGGAAGGACTGGAACACGATCAAATTACTGTATGTTCATATATTCAAGTTCTCAGTAAAGATTTAAAAAATGAAACATAAATATAATATAGTCACTAAAATAAAGATTCCATTTTCTGCCTTAAAAAAGACACTTTGAAGGAGCATTAATGTACATGTTTGACTCTAACTGTACCTCCTTTTCTTAGTCGCTCCCTAACAAGGAGAGTGAGAGAAAGTGGCTTTAACTTCATTGCTAGCAGCATCAGGGCAAGCAGGTCAGACAACCTCTCTGAGAATCCCGCTGCAGGCTTGGAGATGGGTGAAGTCATCCCTGGAAGAGACACATAGCTCTCTGAGGAAGCTAGCTGTGTCAGATGGATCCGCAGGAAGGTTCACATGTTTCTGTGGGAGAAAGAGAAGCTAGTGTTTTTGACACAAGAGAGGCCCAGGGAGTCTGGAGTTAATCCCAGTTACTAATTAGAAACGTTCCCCTTGTGTTTCCTTGCTTATCCTTCCTTTCACTGGATGACTGGAAATTACTGCTAATGGCAGGAGGGACTAAGCAGTGAAAAACAAGGAAAGCCAGCCGTATCTTCAGCCCTTCCTCAAATCACACCACCAACACAAGCAGGAGGCAGCCAGCCAGGTATCTGACTTTCTGATGAACATTGCAATGTTACTTCTTACCTTGGACTGAACAGATCACATTTGTGTGATATATCCAAATGACAGAAAAAATTATTTTTTATTCAAACTGAAAAGACAATCACCTTAATTTTTTGCTAAGTTGTCATACACTGACAGAAGAAAACTTCCTCTTAATGACATTGAAAACCAAAACTGTAATTTTCATTGTGTCTCTAAATTTTTCTTGTTCAATGTAACATAATTAGTATCACTTATCTTTTAGCAAATCTCCTATCTTCTCTTTCCCCCAGTGTGGGAAAAAGATTTAACAAATAAAGAGAATGTGTGGGTCTGATCCTGTTTTGGTGGAGAAGAAAAAAAAATATATATATATAACTGCTGTTCACTTGTGTAGCTTTGAGCATGGAGGAGGAAACCCCATGGTGGTATCTGGGTAAAAACATATGGTAACAGGAGGCCAAGCCCAAGGAATTTGATCTCCTCTTCCTCTCTTGCCCAAGATTGTGTTATGGTTTCAAGGTGAAATATTCCACAAAGGCTCATGTGTTGAATGTTACGTACCCAGAGAGGAGGTTGTGGAAACTTCAGGAAGTGGGGTCTAGCTGGAGGAAGCAGTAACTGGGTGTGGGTCCTTGGAGTTACATTTTACATTGGCAGCTTCCCGTAATTCATCTCTCTCCTTCCTTTCTGCAGAGAGGTCACAAAGGTCATCTGCCATGTGGTCCCACTTCCAGAATGTTCTATGGAAATGCACGAGGCCAAATAAACATTAGTGAAACCACGAACCAAAACAAGTCCTCTCCTCTTGAAGGTGAAGGTGTCTATGGCAGGGATTTTCTTCATAGCCGTGCAAAGGTAACTAATACAGTATGCAAGTTCTATAGCTTTCTGATCCTTGGGTGGGTTCTGCAGTAAGCTCCCAATCTCAGGTTTGGAGGAGAGTTTCAACACTTTGAAAATTAAGATGAAAGGTTAGGTGGGCAGAATGCTGGGCAGGCATATTTTCACTCCTGCACATTTAGTTTCGTTTGTATATTAAACCTAAACTAGCAAAAATGCATGTGGAAATGTTTATGTACTGAGACAATGGGAAAATCAAGTATGTGTTACCCAGTATGCTTTCAGGCTGATTTTGGATCCGCCCCTTGTGGTCGTTTATATGACCTTGATTTCATCTCATGGCTGTTGGTAGCCTTTATATTTCAGACTTACAAATGTGACTTTGGTGGTGCTAGGAGTAGATCCATTTTATAGGTGGAGATTCTTAGAAACCAAGTTCAAAACACTCCTATAGAAAGTAAAACCCAGCAAACCAGTAGACCCTGGAAATCCACCTGACTCTGACTTTCTAGTGCCTGGATTTTATATAGATGTTGTGCATCCAAACTCAGGTCCTTATGCCTGTGGGGTGGTTTGAATATAGAATATGCCCCATAGACTCATGTGTCTGAATACTTAATGCTCAGTTGGTGGTGCTGTTTGGGAAAGTTGTGGTGCCTTCAGGAAGTGGAGCTTTGGTGGAGGAAGGGTGTTGCTGGGGGTTGGACTTGAGGTGCTATAACCAGGCTCTACTTGCTGTTCTCTCTCTGCCTTCTGATTCTGGTGAGATGTAACACTGCTCCAGCCTTCCATGCCTTCCATGCTTTCCCAGCCATGAAGAAACTTCTTGAAACTGTAAGATGAAAGAAACCCGTTTCTTTCCATATACTGCATGTGTAAGGTCCACACCCCCCAAGACAGATCACCAGAGACTCAAGTCAGAGCAAAAACAAGGGTCACTTTATTCCAGCAGGTTCTAACCCGGACCATGGTCAACCAGTTACTTAGAGAACTGGGACCAGTGGTGCAGAATGCAGAAACTCAAGCCTTTTTATAGGCCGAAGTAAACAACTTTGGGGAATTTCCAGTCCAAGGGTTAGGGTCTGTATAAGCAGGTTACAAAAGCCAGATAAGCGAAACTAAGACCAAGGCCGGAGCAGAAGTCCAGTGTTTAGTTATTCTTATCTCTCCACATTCCTATAGCGCAAGCATTTCACAGAAGCTAAAATAGCTGTTATTTACTTAATTCTGCCTTTCCAGACAGCTGCTCATCTCAGTGCTTTATGACACCCAGAGACTCAAGTGAGCAGTTTTAAATCAAACCTTTAGCTATTTCTTTTAAAAATAAGTGTTTTAGCCATTTTCTATTTTACAAGAGAAACATGAATGTCACAGGCACACTTCACACTTCACACATGTGGTTGGGTATCTCACCCCAGCAATAGGAAAGTAACTGAGACATGGGCAAGCATTGCGTTAACTGAGCTACCCCTCTGGCCCATAGGTGGAACTCCTGTAGCCAAGCAACCTGGGTCATAAAGTCATAGGTAAATGTTTCTTGGTAAAAAGATGCGTGGGAAGGGATGTTGGTTGTGGGCTTCTGCAATCTCAGCAACACAGACGGGTGGTTGTGACAAGTCTCTTTATTTGTTAGCTGTGTCATTGTTTACACCTACTGATCACACTATAAAAGAGTGTACAATAAATTATTAAAACTCCTAATTATAGGTGTTGGGGAGATAGCTCAGTGGTTAAGAACACTTGCAGCTTAAGCATTAGAGCCTCTTGAGTCAGAGACCCCTCTAAGTTTGACTCCCCAGAACCCACATAAAAAGCTCGACATGGCCATGCCCATCTTAACCCCAGTCTTCAGTGGTAGAAGGGCGTGAATATTGGAAAATTTCTGGAGCTCATTGATGGGCAGTAGCTCTGGATTCATAGAAACCCCATCTCAGGTTGTATGTGGATGAGCTACAAGAAGGGGACACCAGACATTGCTCTTCAGCTTTTGCTCCCATGTGAGTGGTGAGTGGGTATCTGCACATAAATGTGCTTAAACCACATGTCACACTCACCACAACAAACACACACACAACACAACACACTCACACACATGCACACACAGACACATGCACACACTTACACAAAACACAACACACACACAACACACATGCACACACACATACACAAAACACAAACAACACACACAGCAACACACACAAAGTAATTATATAGAAAAGCTATATGAAAATTATATTAGCATAGTCGCACCAAGGATCTCTAATGAAATGAATATTCAAAATTATTGAATATGTGTTTTGTTATTTTGATGTTAGGTACATTTGTTTGTATTTGTAAAATCCTATTGACAAAGGGAAAATGAGTCCAAAAGTTTTGAGCAAAGAAGGGAATGTAATCAACATTTCCATCAGCATCTACATTTTATAAAAGGTCAAGTGTTGAAATGATACATAACAACAACACACAAAGGCGGGGGGACTGGCTTCTTCTAGAGCAATTTATAACCCTCTACCCCATAGACTGATCCAGTATGCCCACCAAGGAGGATCGCCAGGGAGGAGGGAAATGGGGGTACTACCATCATAAGATTTGTTCATATAATGTATCTAATTATGGATAATAAAGATATTTTAAAATGTATAAAACACTATGCTTTGATACCCTAAACACTTGATTTAATCTGTGAATTAAACTGTCAGTTGCTACAGGTTTCATATAACACAGTATTATTTTATCCAGTTTATCATATCCTGTATCATCAAGCTCTACAGATCTAAAATTAATAAATTGTTAGACATCAAAAAAAAATAAAGAAAGGAAGAAAGAAAAGTAGCATGTGGAAACTTAATGCTATCCTTCATTGCTCAAGAAGAGTGGGCTAATTTTAGTTCTGTTTCCATAATTTTTTTTTTGTATTCATCAGATTCTTAAAGGCTCATGCTAAATCTCAAGTCATGGAAAGTATAGTGAAATAAAATGATGGGACATAATGCAGCACTCCAACATCCTTAAAAATCCAGACTTAAAAAACTTTTTTCTTCTATTGTATTTCTTTAATAGCTTAGCATTATGAGTATAAGTGAAATTCAAAAATGAAAACAAACCTAGCCTTCTAGCCAGCAGCCAACATTGTCTCTGTGTTTTCCATTTTTCCTTGCTTATGTTAACACTAATTGCACTTACATATGCTTTCTCCTCCAAATACCACTACAGAGTTCTCAAAGGGAGAAACATACATGAAGGCAAAGGGAGTCTTGAAGGAAACCTTTTCATTGGGTTGTGCTGCTGC